>JABFEA020000046.1:3749212-3766609 GCA_019775915.2 Cyphomyrus plagiostoma
CTCATGGCCATAAGTGGAAATTAGTGGGAGAACATTTTAAAACAAATTTGAGGAAGCACTTCTTTACACAGCGTGTAATTAGAGTATGGAATAGTCTTCCAGCTAGTGTAGTGGAAGCTAAAACCCTGGGGTCTTTTAAATCAAAGCTAGATAAGATTTTAACAACTCTGAGCTATTAGTTAAGTCTCCCCAAACGAGCTTGATGGGCTGAATGGCCTCCTCTCGTTTGTAAATTTCTTATGTTCTTATTGCAGGTTATTAAAATAAAAGGCAGTGTGTATGGAATGTAGTGTTGGGATACTGGGCTGATAACCAGGTCAGTTAATGTAAGCATACCTGGGAGTGCCGGATATTTTTTTTTTTATTTTTTTTTTAAATTTAATTTAAATTTTTTAACTAGACTGATGAGGTTATTATTGATATTAATGCAGGATCACTGGCTTGTAAGTTTGTCGGAATCTTTTTTTAATTTGAGTGTTTTGTGTTTTATTATGCAAATCTACTCGCTCTAGAAAATAATGCCTAATGTGAGTTAATTAAGAGGGAAATGTACTGCATATACTGAATATAGTTTTTAGCCCGTTATTTTGCATAAATGGCCAGTTAATATTCAGGTCTTATTCCAGCACTGGACTACATGGGTAGCCTTTCATTTGTTTTGTTTAATTGAGCCTCATTCTCCCACACCTTATAAGCATTTTATTGCAATTTCCCGCCCAACCCGAAAAATCCATTCTATGCTAAAGATACTGTACAAAATTATTTGCGTAACCTGCCCTTTCTTGAAAAGAACAGACTGGTTCCTGGTGTGTACATGTAGGCATTTTCATAGAGCATTACTAATTTAAGCTGATTTGAGTTAATGGATCTGGGAAGGTGGTGTCCCATGTGTCTCCAGTGTAATTTTGAACAATGAGTTTGTGTTTAATTCCTGTTCTGCATTTTCTCTGCATTTTTTCTTGTGGGACTTGTAACCAGATATGCTGCTTGGAATTCACCATGGCAAAGTGAAGTGATTATTCGGTACCACCCCCAGTCTGTCACTTAGAGCTACATCCCATACACACCTCTGTCTAATGAATGCAGACTAAATCGATAATGACACCTCTTCAATAAATTATAGAATGGAAATGGAGTTTGTGATGCTTTATTGTTTTCAACCTGAGTTTCTGTTTCTCTTTATTCTGGTATTGAGTTGCCCAGTCACCCATGAACACGTGATGACTTAACTGCCCCCCCCCCCCCCATGCAGTGTGACCCTCAGCCAGCCCCTGATTGGTGGGCCTGTCTGTGGGAGGAGCTTGACATGTTTTTTGCACCGTCATGGCCCGTCACCAGCAAATTAACTCAGGTTCATTAAGGTCAGAAATCTCGGATAAGGTTTAAAACTAAGGTCATTAAGTGTTAAGAGTCATCCCTCTGTCATTTTCTGGAGGGTAATTAAATCCGGCTTTGTCTTGCTGTATGCTGAGGGTGGAAATACTATTCTCTATTTAGTATGGGACTGAAAGATTTCCTTAAGTCAAGACATTTTGGACCCATGTAATAGTCTGCAGATATGCAGCAGGTGACGTTCCCTTTCAAAAGGTCACTTGAAGACCCCTAGTGGCCTAACAACACTTGTCAGTTTCATTTAGGTGGTGTCCTCTCCATGGCGTTCAGTGTCTTTAGTCTAGAAAATCAGCAGAATGTTTAAAATGACTTTTGGAAAACCTGCCTTCTCCTGCAATTGTCCCCACAGCAGCGGCTAATTAATTCTTGGGACGGCTGTCATTCATAGCATCCGGCAATCTGCTGAGTGATTCACTGCTACCATGGCAGCTTAAAAAGCATAAGCCAATGATGAAGCTGGGTTTCTGGTCACATGACCACCCCCTTTCTGGGCCTGTGGAGGCCTGAGAATACTAGTGAGGAGATCTCCCTGATTCAAAGTGATCATAAACATGTCTAATTTAGCATGGATAGCTTCTGACTTGATTACCACTGTGTGGCTGGCGCTAGTTAAGGGGACTGCTGGTCTGTTGGCTCCTAGTTAGGTTAACTGCTGTTTTGCTGGCTCCTGGTTAAGGAGGACTGCCGTGCTACTGGCTTCTGGTTATGGGAGGTGCTGTTCTGTTGGCCACTGGGAGGAGAATATGCTGGACTGACCTGGGGTGGGAATAGAGCCAGACCCCATGGTAGGTGAACAAAACACGGGGCTCCTGTGCAGACCTGAGGGATTGGTCCAATGGCCCTGGTGACGCACGGCGTTTGTTCCGCGCTGGACGAGGGGCTTTTAGAGACGCACGCATGGTAGTGGTAGCTAGCTTCAGCAGACCGCTGCAGCCTGGCTCCATGGGGAACTGGGCCTTTTGGCGGAGGGGTTAACTGAAGGTCTGCCTCTTTGGTTGTGGCACCACTCCATCACACCGCAGGTGGGTGCCGACCTGCAAATGGAGCCCAGCACTGGGCAGTACAGAAACATGCGTTTTTTTGTGTGTCTCAAAGTCCTTTTGAGGTCAGGGAGACTGATACTGTATCATGGGTGGGAGGCGGCGGCGGGGGGGGGGTTCTGTCCTGTATCCCAGCAGTGAATAAAGACTGGAAGGGGGGTCAGAACCAGCTGCAGGTATCTGAGATCACAGCTGTGCACTTTGTGTAGCATCTCTGAGCATTTTGCCCGTTCCTTTTCACAGGGTGTTGAAGGTTACGCGCTTTCTCCATCATCCAGGTCCCTCAGGCCCTGTCCGCAGAAACTGGGCCAGGCTGGTAACCTTAGTGGCTCTCTGTCCAGCAGAGACAGACTAAAGCTGCCTTTTTAAATTTTAATGGCCCCCTCTTTTTAGCTGTCCACCCACGTGCCCGCCGGCTTCTGGTGACACCAGGGCTCCCCCCAAAGCCTGTGGTAAATGCCCGGGGTGCCCCTTGCACTTCAGTGATGGGCAGTGCAGGGCCAGATTGACTGGGTAATAATTCATCGGTCTTTAAGAGGCTGCCCTCCCCTCAGGCAATACCAGGGGTCACTAGTTTCAATTTAAATGCCACAAACAATTTAGTATTTGTAATTTTAGCATAAATTTGACTGAACATGCAGCCCACAAAAAGACATAATCAATGTCTCATGGGAATCTGTCAGTTTTTAAGTTGTATTATTAGCATTTTTTTCATTAGGCTATTGTATTTAGTAGGTGAAGGGTATAAGAGGACATAAGCGGTTTCTGTATCCATGGAGACTGTTGCCGAGATGCTCATAGAGGAAGACTTTGACACTGTTATGGCCACGCGGCTGTGAGTCGTGTTCGACGCGGTCTGATAAATGTGCTCCGCTGCATCATGGCTCTGCCGCGGTCATTGATCACGGTCAGGGGCAGCTGAGTCCACTGGGCGTAAAGAATTACAGCCGTCGAAGTTTTTTATTTTTTTTTTCCTCCTGTACTGCTGCTACCTGATGCAGTTTTTATTTGTGTTGAAGTGAAGGCAATTTCCCTGCCCGAGTCACTGTGCTTTGCGTAAAGGTTGGTGTGGATGATTTAATGGCAGCTGTCAAAGAGAAAAATGCCACCCGTTACGTTTCTGTTCCACCGGGTCCCGGGTTCGAGAGGAGGTTCTTTCTTTTACAGTCTAAAACGTTTTGCTCAAACATGCATAGGACAGGTGGGGGCGATTCACACCCACGCTATCTTGAGATATTTTACAATTTTTAATTTCTGCATTGATCTCTGGTCTTGCTCATTTTAAAAAGTGTACTAGTAAGTACTGGGTCATTTAGGACTGAATGTTTAGCCACACGATGTCTAAATTGGTGAGGATTGGAGAGTCCTGCATGTCTGCTAATATATGGAATTTTTATTTGCATTCTTTGGATCGAGTCACACTCATTCCTTTAATCCAGAGGTCCCCAACCACCAGGCCGCGGGTCATTTGGTACCGGGCCGCATAGAAAAAAATACTTGGGGTGTCATTGTTTCCGATTACGCCTCGATGGGACCGGATCGTTTCGGAGAAACAAGCTCAGGACTCCCACTAATTCACCGTAATGGTGAGTTTTATTTTCATGCGGTTTATATTTGTTTTTATTCCAGTCGTATCATTTTATTTCGTCGTATTTACCCCCCACACTTTAAAGGCCGGTCCGTGAAAATATTGTCTGACATGTTACCGGTCCGTGGCGCAAAAAAGGTTGGAGAGCGCTGCTTTAATCCACCATGAAAGTGCCGGGGTAGGAAAAAACGAACATGGCGGCACAGGGATTGAGTCCCAAACCACTCAGACAGCTGCCCTCAGGTTTTTAAATAAACATATTTAATACAGCGCTGAATTTTGCACCTGGAATCCTCGCCGAGGTCATTCATTGTTCACCTTTTCTTGCCGAGGCAGCTGGATCCAGGGCGGCCGTTTTCAGGGGCTGGTCTATGGCCGCGGTGTCTGCCAACGCATCAGCCTAACCTGCGTGGCGGCTCATGGGCCCAGTGTGGATCGACGGTCCAGCGCGGCGGTGATGCTGTCCATGAGACTCATGTCGATGACAAACACAATCTGGTGAGAAACTCAGCGATTTGCATCATTAACACAACCTGTATGGAAACGTTTTTTTTAAAAATAGCATATGACTCATACGCATTTTACCCAAGTCATATAAGCTCTTTATAAGGCAGTCAAATATACAATGCATATTAATTTAGTGTCGTTAAACATATATGTCCTTTATTCATGTGAAATGCATATTAAATTAATATTTCATTAGTATTAGTTTTCATGCATAATTCTTTGAATGAACTCAGTTGAATCATGGACAGCAGTTCTGCACTTGAATGTGTATTTTGAAAAGGAAACATCCTTTTTCAGTTGATGCATTCACTTTGTGTTCTAAGAGCATAACATGAATTTTGTCATGTCTAATTAAATCAACTGAACGTAGAGAGATCATACATGGAAATATATGTCTTTCATAAGAATAATTTAAAAGCAACATAAATTTTTAAGAAATAACAAGCAGTAAACATGTATTTCCTACTAGAGCCATATGTTACCACATATGATAAAATGTAAAGTTCATGTAAAGGTTGTATATTTTCCTGCAGGCTTTTCCCTTTAGCGCTTCACGTGTTAAGTGTGTTTTTGGTATAAATGTGGCCATAATCAGACAAGAAAGAAACATATAAAAGACATAATGCTTTGTCATATAAGCCTGAAATAACAGAAAGACCTTATATGAACCGCGGTGTTTTTTCAGATGCTCCACATCATCTATTATTAAAGGTTCTAGATCTTCTATCTTCCCGATTCTCCCCATTAGAAGCCGAACAGCATGTAATTGACATGGGGCAGTGTTATCGCCAGGGTAATATTACGCCTTTGGAGCACAAGTTATATACACCAAAGACGACCCCCCCCCCCCCACACTCCCCGCAACCCCATTTGCAACTCATGGGTGCGGAGCAGCAGCCAGTCAAAATCCTCAATTTATGACTGTGGCGTGACTTAACGCAAAGGTGCCCATACATGCTGAGGTTTGATTTCCGGGCCGGTGCTATAAATTCTCCTGGAAGCCCATGGCTGCTGCGGCGCTGAGACAGTACGGCACTGGTTGCTGCCTCAGGCCTGGCTCTGGTTCCTCAGTCTCCTCTGAAATGGTTTGACTTTGGGCCTAAGAACTGCTACTAAGGTTTAAAACCACTTCAGAGTCATAATGCATGTAGATGCTGTTTACACACGTTGCTTCCTGATATCACGAGGATAGAGGAAATCTATTTAATTTTCATATACGGGGCCTTAGGCTCACTGCGCTAAAAATATACACCGAGTAACACAGCACCTTTTAGTGAGTGAGTAGGATTATCCTGCCCTCCGGGGCTCAGCTATAGCTAACACTATCGGTCACATACAGTTTAGTAGGTCTGGAGAGTCTATGTGGAAATATCATCTGATGCTGTCAGAGAGTGACAGGTTTTTAATCAGCTGGAATGGATTTTACACCTTGTGATTTTTGCAGAAAATAAACTGTAAAAAGCTGAATTGACTCTATAATATATATGAGTGTGATGCACATGGAGTCGCCATCAGTGATATTTCCTTATAGAGGTGAGAGCTGCATCTCAAAGCAGAAAGTTGCAGGTTGTAAGTTTCTCTGGACAGGAAAAGTGCCAGACTCACTGGAATATATTTTTGGGTATTTTTGGGGCGATTTCCGGAAATGCCTAGGAGAGAAGCATTTCTGCGTGGAAAGGTCTCTCTCGGAAAGCGTGTCCTTATCTGTGTGGTGTCCTGTCAATCCCGTTTGTGCCAGCAGACATGATAGTCTGCCGGGCTGCTGGTAACACAGGGCGACTGCAATGGAATCTTCTCTAATGGAAAGAAAACGGCGGGAAAATAGGCTAGTTGACTCAATTAAGTGGAAATGGGATTTCTACGGCTTTTTAGAATCGAGGGAGCCTAATTATTTCAAATTCTCATGGGACTTGGAATTCAAATTATTCTGGTCTATTTGCTGAGTCCTCCACACAAAACCCATCTAGTCCAAAGTAAAGTTTTTCTTGGCCATTATGAAGAGAAGATTGGAACAACCCAGTCTAGCACAATGTTCTAATCCTCCTGTTGGTAAATTGCTTTTGGATTTTGTTTTTGCTCCTTAGATCGCTGGACCCGCACACCTCTTGTATTTTTGAAAGTGAGTACAACAAGTTTTTCGATGAAGAGAGTAAATTGAGCTAAATGCTTCCCGGCCACCATGATCAGGTGACTTTAAGGGTATTATTCAGTACACATACTTGACCATACCTGTGTTCTCACACCCATTTTTGTAATCTTCCGTTGCCAAAGATCAGTTCCAATAGTAAGAACAGAAATACGGTGGACGATAAAAATGCCTGGATGCTGGTCTTGCCCTGCCCCAAATATCAAGGATACATCAGTTGCATCTTCACCCAACTTGACCAATCCCATGATTCATTGCTCCCCAAGTTTGTTCTTGGGAGGCCTGTTAGCAAGGCTACTCTTGCCAAGACCACAAATACGATCTTTGCATTCTTGACATTGTCTGCAGATTGACCCTTGACCTCAGTGACCTCACTCTTGGTCTTTGTGCATCAGCTACACTGATCACTAGAAAATGATTTGGTTTGTTTTTAGTTAGCTAAGCCAGTGAACTCCAATTTTTTGAGCCACGGCACATTTTTCCCATTGAAAAAATCCCACGGCACACCACTAACTAAAGATGTAACAAAATGACACTCTGTAGCCTGGTAATGACAAAATAGTCTTTCAATTTATTTATATTCACTCAGTATGAAACCTGAGCCTAGTTGGACGAACACAAAGCTGATATTCTGGCAGGAGTTGAAGACAGACATACACAAGCTCTTCCTCAACAGCTCTCATGCAGTCTCTCTAGTTTTTATGTGAGTTAGGCTTGAAAAACTCAGCTTCCACAGATATGTCATGGAAAATGGGAGCACAGTGATTCCCTGCCTGAAGATGCAGTCCAGACCCATCAGCGATAGGTGAAAATCCGCGATATAGAAAGTATAAACCATTTAAACATTTATATAACATATAACGCATAAACATTTAAAAATATAGTTTAAACCTTAAAATACCCCCCCACACGCTTTAAACACATGTAAACTTATTAAAACATCACATATGATATGTGGATGTCGGGCTAAGGATATGAGTAACATAATAATAATAATAATAATAATAATAATAATAATGTATACGTATGTTATTCCATTTTGACGATTTTAGCTTTATAACAAGGACATACCACCCTTTCAATTCCTGTTTGCCTAAAGGAAAGTGATGCGGTGTCTCATACCCTTCTTGTTGTATTGTACTGTTGATTCATTCATGCCTTAATGGAGAGCGACGTCACGTAACGCTTTCCTTCCTGAAGCATATCCAGGAGTTTTACCTTCTTCTGAATGGTGAAGGTCTTTATCTGGTAGACTCACTGCTACCAGAGGGCTTAGAAGATGCGGGACGCTTGGGAGCCATCATAGGGCTTAAAACAAAACGAAAACGATCGGACCACAAGCAAGGTACGTGATACGCAGAGAACTGTGAGGCGTCGGGGGATAATCCGCAATATGGCGGGGGATCACTGTAATGTTGAAATAGCTTTGTTTGTTTAGAATACATAACTATTACAGCACAGACACTCCACAATGGCATATTATTTGCAAATAATTTTTTTAGTCCAATTAAGTGAAATTGGATAATTTCCCACGGTCCACCTTACATTCTCTCACGCCACACAGTGGTTGAAAATCACTGAGCTAAGAAACAGAACAATCACGTCTGCAGCACTGAGGTTTGGAATGGCACAGAGAGCTGACCCTTTTGTGTGTCAGTAGCCTGGGCTTTTCGCTGCAGCCCTCTGTAGCCGAGCCTGGGCTGAACCCAGCAGCGTTATCTGGGAGGGGCGTGACTTTTCGCTCCCACTGAGCTGGCTCTTACCTCTGCCAAGGCCAGCAGGCCCTCCGCTGAGCCGTCGTTGCTTCTCTGCACTCGCTGTCTTGCATGTGTCGAGCCTCAAGCTTCATGAGTCAGTTTCAGAAAGTGCCTCGTCCCTGTGCCCTAGAACTGCCAACATCCCGACTTGAGTGACCTCCCCTCCGACCCCGGAGACATGAAATCTTAAATTCCACATAAACAAATGCCAGCAAGTCGCTTGCCTATTCCAACTGCCTCGCTTTAAATCAACCCCCTCGTCTGATGCTTATATGGAGTGACCTACAGTTAGCCTTATATAAGGCATTTAAATTAATTAATTCAGATTAAGTAACTTGAAATAATAATTAAAAAAATCTATATTGTTTACTGCTTCTTAAAGAATACATAATTGCACTACTGCATTTCAATTCACCATTCAGCTTGACGCTGAGCATCTATATTGCATCTATTATTTCCCATTTTACTTTCTTATTTATTATTTATTTATTCTTATATTTTACTGTTTAATTTATCTTTTATATCTTTGGTGAGAAGCCCATACACACGGTTTCATTGTTCATGTACAACGACAATGAAGAGATTCTGTTCCTGTTCTAGGCTGCATCTATCTAGGATGGTATCTGGCCATCTTTGAATAATAAAGATTAAAATAAAATAATAAAAATGATAATGTCTTGTGACGCCACCCCAGTCTTTAAATCTTTCCCTGCTGGGACAGTGCACTGAAGCCCCGGGCATTAAAACTTCCCTTCTTATGAGAACTATCTGTAAGTAGATCATTCCATAGTTCCATCCTGCTTGAGTGTGCATGTAAGAAACCCTGACATATCTACCCTTAATAAAAGCACAGTTTCTGTTTTTTAGTGAGGGGGCATTTGGGAGCATTTCCAAAGGTGGTGACTCTAGTTAACGTGAATTTCAGCCAAGGCTAAGAACCTGCAAATGTACCTGATAGACCATGCTGGTGTCGGGTCCAAAGTCAGACCATTGAGCAGGTGAGTGAACCAGTCCGATGCTCAAGTAATTGTGAAACTGGGCACCAAACCACAATAGAGCCATAGAGTAGGCGTGTGCGCATGGTACAGTATCTCACCCCACCTGAGACCTCCAAGGGGAACCAAGAGTGACCTCAGTCACCGCTTCCCCTCTGTCGCACTCGCAGCCAAGATCGGGGATTAAATTAAAATATACAAGGGAAGAATTTAATTTCACTGACATCATATCCTTTTTTAGCATCTACTCATTTTCAAACCAAATTAATATTAAAACATCATACCTTCCTTTTCTAAGACTATCTTGTCACCAGAGGAGAAATCCGTAGATGATCAAGTTCTTAATCTACTTAAATTGATAAGGATCCCTCGTGAAAAATAGACTTCGGGTTAGGGTTAGGGTTAGGGTTAGGGTTAGGCCATATTTCAGAACTACCTTGTTTGCCAACTGGGCCTCGGTGACCCACCAATGGTCCACGTTTTTGCTCCCTCAACAGTGTTTTATTGTCATGGAAGGAAGGAGCAAAAACACAGACCGTCTGTGAGTCTCTCAGGACTGGATTAGGAAACACTGAGACTCTCGCATATTTTAGCCAGTTGCAGTGCAGAGCTCCCAAACACAGGGCGGCAGGATTAAAACAAGTGGCATTTTTATTTATTTTTTAAACAAAACAGCTTAGACCTCACACACACAACCAATTTATCATCACCACCACCCTAGAGCACAAGGGCCACAAACAACATCGCCGGATGTGCGTTGCGTATAAGCCAAAGCATACCTGCCGTACCCGGCTGACCCCGTTTATGCACTAATGAGGACAGCAGCCTGTGAGATCCGGCGTGGTTCTGTTACCTGAGGTCTGGTGATCGATCACCATGGGCGCCGGACCAATCACCTTAACCCGGCTCCTTCCCTTGAGCCGCCGTGACGATGCTAGGCTGCAGTACTGGCTTGTGCCCGGCTTAGCAGTGATTAACTTTGAAAGGTAATTTAAAGGCTTTCCGCTGCTCTGAAATGGGCCACAGTGCATGAAGGCTTACAAGCTCTTTAAATCGTTAGCATTGGGAGTCCTGGGGAGGGACGGCCACTATAGTTGGGTAAATAATTAATTCAGCTGTGCGCTCAGGTAGAAAAAAGAGAACTGTGACTGGGGAGACCATTTTGTAAAGATGTGGAATGGGGTATTTTTGTAAATGCTGGTCTCTTTAACTTATGTTAAATTACTGGCGCCCCCCTTGTGGTGATTTTATCACACTGCCACACAGGTGTGACAGCCTGGGTGTGATGGGTGGGCGTGTCCCACCTGTCTCCCTGTCACATCTGGAAATTCACCCGCTGTGGACGCTGTGGAATCTTTATTGGGCATCTCAGCTGTGAATGATAGTCCTAGTGGGAAATCGGCTGGCCTGGTGATTGGGAAGGAATTGCTTTCCGGCTTTTATGGTTGACATAAACCCAGAGGAATCTCTCTGTGTTCTTCTCAGGGGCGGAGTGACATTTCTTCTCTGGCGTGTCTCAATATTCTGTTGTCCATTTTCTTCGCCATCAGTCATCTGTTGTCATTAATTTCAATACAAGCTGCTTCATTGTCACAGTCATCTATAAGCACCTTTATTATGTGGAAATAGGTTATTAAAAACATGGCGGAGTGGATGAACGCAGGAAGAAAAACATATGACCCATTTTTATTGCTTCCTGTGTTACCCTTTGAATATGCCCTAAATATTAAGAAAACCTTTTTTAATTTTAATTAAAATGCTTTTCATTTTACAGCCCTGGTTTGAACCAGTATGTTTTTCGGTGCAAAAAATGAATTCTAATTAAAGTTAAATAGCGTAGGACTAATTTACACGTGCGTCTATTTATTGACATGGTTTATTTGCATTAATTGTTTGTTACTGGGCAGTCTGTTACCGAAGTGTCGTTGGACTTGAAGGATCCCTGGCAGCTGCCCTCAAAGTGTCAAGGCTGAGAGATAAAACATTTGTACTGTGTGTATCGTCTGCGTACATAAAGAGACACCTCTTATATTTGGCAGTTTGTAGCTAGAGGTTGTCAGATGAGTCGGGACAGGAGTGTCAGATGTGCTCGCTAAAGTACGTGTAATAAAACCTTTTACAGTCAAATGTGACTAAGAATCAGAAAGTTAAAGTGGATCATTGAGGTTTGAAACTTTCATGTCAGGGGTAGGTTTGTGGGCCCCCACTCATCTCCACCCCAATGTAGTAACTGTTGTTAACCAGTAGGGCCCCCATAATCTCGGGGCCCCCACACAAATACGGGGTTTGAGTAGCGGTAACACTGTCATTGTCGGAGGTAATATTCAAACAGGATAATAATCTGCTGTTCTGTTTGCAGTCATTCAGTGCTGCCACCTGTCAGCTGTCATGCCACAATCCCAGTAATGCAAATGGTGAGACTCCCATCCCAGGCTCCCTCCTCAGGGTCACAGCCCAGCTGGCCTTGTGTGTGCGCGCGCGCTTTTCGTTTTTCACCAAATGTTCATCACATAATAAAAATTATTCCACCAGGAAGAAATCTGTAATCAGAGCTCACTGGAATACAGAGAGAAAATGATGTGAAAGTGTGCTTATTTTCCTGGTTTTATTACGCAAGTACAAACAGCAAATCACTGCTAATGTGTTCTTTGAACTAAATAAAGGAGAAGAAATGTAGGAGTAATGTTCTAGTTGAATGGCCATTTCCTCTCTTCCTGTCTTTTGCTATCAGCCAGGCACGCAATCAGATTTCAGATTTCACCTTGAAATTTCAGGGTTGAATACCCCCCCCAATAAATACCTCAGCGTTTATCTTCTCCTGGTCCTTTCCGGGAAGCTGCCCGTTGTGCAGCTGGTGAGCCATTAACAGACATGACAGTTGCCTGTCTGTCTGTAGCTATGAAACACACACAGACCGACCGACTTCAGATGCAGGCGGAGGGCAGCCCGGATGGGGGGGTGGGTCCTTCTTTGCAATACTTTTGTACCATGATGCTTTGCAAATCCAGAACTAACAAAATATCTCATGTCTTTCATAACTAGATCGCGGCCACACTGCTATATGTTTCCAGTGACGCTTTTTGAAATTATTCTGCATTGCAACGCAGTTCTGAGTTTCTCATGCAACAGTCCCTGTTTTTTGCTCTGGTGTGAGTTTCAGTGTGTGCCTTGTTAGGGTTAGAGATCACTGTCTTTTTCCAGAAGGTTATGGGTTTAATCATATGGACAGCAGAGTAAGAATATCAATAGACAGAGGTGTCTGCTGTTTCCTTCCTTAGTCTCCCCTTAGTCCCACCCTGTGTCTCCTGGCATAACTTCTGTATTACTTTTGAACTGAATACAGCATAAATTGCACACACAAGTGCAGTATGTTTATATGAATTTATTACTCCCGCTGAACCGCATTTGTAGCAGCCTAACATTCCCTGCAAATGTTAGGCTAAAGGAAGGCAATCGCTAAGGAAAACGGTAGCGGAGAGTAACGTGTACAGTAAGAGAAATGTACCTTTGGCGCCTCGCGCTGAACCTCAGCGTGAATAATTCATCCGCGAGACGGATACAGTTTCTCCGGCGGCAGCACCGTGCTTAATGAGAGCAAAAATCTCGTATGAAACATTATGAACGTTCCGTGGCGTTTGAAAGGTGCTCTGATGCGATTGTCATTATTAATGAGAATGCGCAGCTCCATCTTGATTAAAAAGCTGGCGGCACTTCAAACGTTGAGGCTCCTTAAGATGTTGCATTTAAACTGCCGACTTACTGTTTGCGCTGCGCGGTGTCTCGCATGCCGGTTTCTGCAGTCTGCGACTCTCAATGACGTACTTCTAGCATAAAGCACTTTTCTCATACGGAATAATTAGCCGATGTACTATAAGATCTGTCTGCAGGATCTACTAGAGGTAAAAGATCAAGCCTCCCCTTGGGCAGGGAGAAGCGCCTCTTGAATAAATGTCAGTGTCCCGCTTTGTACGGAATATTGTACATGAAACCTGGATTGCACTACCTTAAAAAGCTTTTATTTTGTTTCTGCCCCCCCAGTGTCCTGACCATTGGTGTCCAACAGGGGCCCCCCCAAACCTTGAGGTCCCCAACACAAATGCATGGTTTGAATGGCAGGAAACATTGCTGCAGTCTGAGGTCATCCGCTGTCCAGTTTGCCAGTCGTTCAGTGATGCCAGGTGTCAGTTGTCACACCGTTGTTTAAAACTAAAACTGAGCTCACATGCTAATATCCCAGTAATGCTATTGGTGAGGCTCCCATCGCAGGCTCCTTCCGCAGGGTCACAGCCCTGCTGGCCTTGTGTGCATGCATGGTTTTCATTTTCCACCACAAATGCATCACGTAATAAAAACTATTTCACCAGGAAGAAATCTGTAATTAGAGCTCACTGGAATACAGAGAGAAAATGATGGAAAAATGTGCTTACTTTAGGTCTTCCTGGTTTTATTACGCAAGTACAAACAGCAAATGACTGCTAATATGTTCTTTGAACTTTGTAAAAGAATACAGACTCAGAAGTGACATGTGAATTTTCAAGCTACATTTCAGCTGTGAGGCAGGATGTGACTCAGAGCAGTTTGGACTCTGCGGTGTCCAAAGCAGCATTACTCATGAAGAACTAGAGTCACTTCACTTTTAAAGCTGTGCCCAGTAGGTTTTATGTTCAAATCCCAAGAGGGCTTTTCCATTTAACCCTTTACAACTATGGTTGACCTGTTGATCAGTCTGCAGAGATACAGAAGTCTTCCTACATGAGGAAACCTTTATAGACACTGGAATTAACAAAGTCCCGAGATCCCAAGTGTGGTGGCATTTGAAAGAATCATAACCCAGTCCAATATACTTGCGTAGCTCTTGCATAGTTTTCCTGCATGTCTGCAATTGCACAAGCTGGCTCTGTCATCACCACATCTGCACGGCTGGTTCTCTTCAGGCTGTGGGTATGTTATATCCCATAATGCACTGTGATTATGTTTTAAAATACCTCCAGATGGCTATTTGTATTGATCGCTTAGGCTGCTGCACTTACACTCTGAGAAAATATTTCATCGTTCATAAAATGTGACTTACTGGCAATTACGGTTGAGAATTAATCCAGCTGTTACTGGTGGAAATGTTTGTGGTTCTGGGACGCGTTTGCAGAGGTTCCGGCTGTGGGTTCATCTCTTTCCTTGAACAGGTGGGACGCTAGTCTGGGCGGGGCTGCCACTAAGGGATGCTGGGAAGGAGGAAGCCTATTTCCTGTGCGCTGTCCCCAGTATGTACAGACAGGCCGCACCCCAGAGTGCTCTCCGGCCTCGTCTTCTGTCCCAGTGTCCCACTGTCTGAGACACGATGGCCAAATTAGCTTCATTCATATTTATAGTACATTCACTCCTTGTTAATGGATGCGGTCGTAGCGGAATTGTATGCGTTTTGGATATGTGTGCATGACTAAGCAGCAACAACTGGAATAAAGGGGATAGAATGACACGGCAAGGTATATAGATAAACAGCAGTTTATATATAGGTGACTTACGATTTACCATGTACTTCTGGAAAAAGATACCATTCCTGGCTCTGGAGAAAGTCCGTCCAGCTCATTTTAATGATGATAAGATTTTTCTACCTGGGTAAATCAAATGCTGTAATCTGGGATGGGGGGGGTCTGCTGTGGATCATCAATCATGGGCTTGTCGAACCCCCTTCCCACTCTTCCTATTTCATTGACTTGTTCTCCTTGTCAGGTGTATCAGCTACCTGCACAAATCCATCCAATCAGTACAGTCCTTGAGTGTTGTCCGCTTAAGTAAATATACATTAAACAGCACAATCTCATTTCTAATCTTTGTTCTTTGTTTGAGTTCTTTCTTTCACTGGCAGTGTAAGAAGCCTGGACATTTTTAATGGTTTTGATGGTAGTACTATAGTTGATTCTTTTTAAAAATATAAAGTTGTTGAAATAGCTGTCATGCATGTGATTTGAAAAGATAATTTGCATGGAATCGCATGGAGATAATTTGAATTAAAACTGCCTAATGGGTCTTCAGATCAAAACAATGCACCGTTCTTCCATAACCCATCTTCCATGACTACAGGTCGTATCTTCTCTTTATGGGCTTCAGTTATTGATTGGGGCTAATTTTTGGGTCTTTTCCCCCCTGTTGGTGCCGTCTGATTGGTCGGACAGATTTTTATGTAGCGGGAGATTATGTGCAGCCTAAGCGTAATGCCATTAAATGTACTGATTATGCTGTTGGAATGGTTGTAGCCTACATTGGCTGCCTACAGGCCTTACACAAACGATTACTGTTTCGGTAATGCCTGGTACTTTAGATTGTTAAATGGCTGATTATTACTCAGAGATGGATTCTCCTACGAAAACTGTGATTAATCTGCAATGCTGTCATTTATATTCGCTGAATAGAGCATAAAGGATTTTTAAGATTCGGGCTATCAATGTGTCAACCCTTTGTCTGTGGAGGGCTACAGAGAGGACACTCAGATCTGTGTTCTTGCCCAGAACCTTTTGGCCAAAGATCTGTGTATGAAGATTCTGTTGTCACTGCCAGTGAGACTGAGACTTTGTACATCAATCCCTTGAATCATTTAATAATTTGGTTCAATGTGTCATGAGTGGGACACCCTCCTACCCCCCATTATAACTCACCCACGTAGTTGGTGTAATGACCATGATATACCTCTAGGGGGCAGAGGGTGCTGAGGGCAATGGGAAGAGCAGGACAATGGATGCATTCGCAACAGAACTACAACCAAATGGAAAAAGTTCCTTCCCAGAAAGCAAATGCATTGTGAGGACTCTCTTGGGATGATTGGCAGGCACATGACTACATCACTACTGAATCACAATCAGATGTAGACATTCTGATTATGTCTGGGAAGAAAATGTAATTCTAAGTGCTTAGTCTGTTCACATGACAATGAAATAATAGGATTCATTTTAAAATTAAATTTCTGCTTTGATGTAAATTGAATTCAGATGCCTATATTACGGTGGAATGAGGACATGGGCTCATAACCTAGAGGTCAATGGTTCAAATCCCAGGATGTAGATAATTACATTATTACATTATGTATTGCTCTGGCTTGTTAGAAAAACACAGCCGTATGAATGAATAAAATCAGGACAGTGTGTAAAAATGCTAGATAAGCAAATGAATCTTTTATTAGTGCTTTTATGTTGAGACACACATTTTAAATTAATATATTTAACCATTTACTACTTATTCATAAAATTTGCCTTTAGGAAAACCGAAATGTTCCTTCATATAACAGTCATATTTGCAGCTTTAAAGTACTTTGTACATCTAATTTTTATGTAAATCTTCTTTTTTGTTGTTTCCCCAGCTGTGCTGAAGTACACTGAACCACAGGCAGTCATATGGATAAATCTTAGAACATTTTAAGAATCATACAACAAACGCAAAGATGTCAAGTGTTTCAGTCTACATACAATTTAGCCTCGAACGCTTTTCTAAGCGCAGGCATGTTATCGTGCAGCAAAAGCCAAGCAAGCGTGAATCCTAGAAGCCCTCAGGCAAAGACACTAAAGACCAAAGCAAGGTTTGTGTAAAAATTCTACCAAGAACCAATTGGGCTGCTTTCAT
This sequence comes from Cyphomyrus plagiostoma, assembly GCA_019775915.2. Taxonomy (NCBI): domain Eukaryota; kingdom Metazoa; phylum Chordata; class Actinopteri; order Osteoglossiformes; family Mormyridae; genus Cyphomyrus; species Cyphomyrus plagiostoma. Next base: position 3,766,246 of record JABFEA020000046.1, read on the forward strand.
TTTAAATTGCATGCTTTGCGACAGGATCTTTCTTTCAGGTTTCTGAGGCAGCGTCTGCATCACACAGCATATCTATGAGGTGGGGGTGGGGGGGGTGGAGTTTAAGAGGTTATTCAGCTCAAATCGTGCTCCGAATCCTTAGAGTTTCAGAGACCTTGATGATTTTAAAAGCATAAATGGTCAGCTTTCTCAGAAGCAAAACAAATAAAAGTCTTGTCTTTAAGTTAAACACGGAGCTTTGTCTGCAGCTTGAGTTACTGTCTAATTTTGCTCCTTATTTTAAAGTCAGGGGCGGCACGGTGGTGCAGTGGTTAGCACTGTTGCCTCACACCTCTGGGACCCGGGTTCGAGTCTCCGCCTGGGC
>JABFEA020000046.1:3766709-3791896 GCA_019775915.2 Cyphomyrus plagiostoma
GCCCGTTGCTTCCGGGATAGGCTCCGGACCCCCCGCGACCCAATAGGATAAGCGGTTTGGATAATGGATGGATGGATTTTAAAGTCATGCAACTGAAGGTCTCGCTCAGGATGATGCTGGGCAGGTTGTCTGTCTGCTGATGGCCAGGACACACCTGTCCCGTCAAAATGAGCTGCTCCGGTTGTATCTCCTACAGGCATGTGTGTGTCAAGGCTGCAACCAGGAAGACCAGCAAGTGCTGAGCCCTCCTAACACTGCAAATTCCCCAGCCTCTCCTGCAATGCACATGTAGGCTAAAATGACACATCAGATTATCTGTAAACACGTCTGTATAATTTTGTTAAAGTGATGAACTCATGGATTTCAGAATAAAATGAATGGGCAATTATAAAATTTGCCTGACATTTTTTGTAATGTAAAAATCATTGAGTGTTTAGTGTATCATTCATGATCATTTTGAAGATCTGGGATCTACCTTTTCATTAAACATTACTGGTAGATATTTAATGCATATAGATATTTAATCATTTAAAAATTCTCACAGTCAAACAAATGGAACACCATCATTTTCATACTCTGGGTCTATGGGCCGCATCGGACCTCGGTGTTATTTATATACCTTCAGGGTTTTTGTTTGAATATGATCCAAACTCGTGTCCCACACTCCCTCCCCAATCTTACATATCTTCAGGAAGATGCAGACACTAAGTACACTCTCAGAAAAAAGGATACCAGTTTGTACCTTTGCTTGTCACTGGGCATGTACCCTCAAGTGTCTGCCAATTGTACCCTTAGCTGTAGGTAACTGTACCTTTGAAGGTACATAAATTAACACTAAGGAAAGTTTTTGTACCCTTGATGGTACATTAATGTTGTTTGTACCTTGTACTCCATTTCTGCACCTTAAAAGGTACAATTCCCTACAGCTAAGGGTACAGCCCCAGTGACAAGCAAAGGTACAAATTTGTACCCTTTTATCTGACAGTCTACTGGATCTCTCAGTACAGACTAAAGCTCACAGAAAACCAGGATATTCTCATTCTTCTGGATCTCAAAGTAGAAGGGCACTGCCAAGCACGTGATCCAAAATCAAAGAAGCCCACTTGATTCTTGGCAGAGTGAAATACCCCAACCCCACCCCCCCCCCCCCTCATTTAATGGCCTCTTACACACTGGAGGTTTTGAAATGTGGACTATTGCTGTTTTCTGCTCCAAGTCAAAATTCTTCTATGTCTGACAAAAGATATCTGTGAGAAATTTACTTTGTATAGCAATTTAGACATGTATATATCATTGCTGAATTTATTACAATTTTGTATGTATCTTGCTGGGGCTTCGTCTCCCGTTCAAAGGTGACGATGTTAAACGCTTCGCGTTGCGCTGTATGTTTCTTAAGAGAGGTCCATTGGGTAACAGCCATTGAAAATGAATCTGTAATATTACTATTGCTGCTGCCATAAGATATAAAGTTTGCCTACAGGGTTTACCACAGGTCAAATCCCTTCTGTGAAAACATCAAAGCGTATGAACAGCTCTATTTTCACGCAAAGCTGACCATGGTTAGACGTAGGGAACTGACATAAGTATTTTTTTATTTTTTTGCAGATCTTGCATTTATTTTACTTTCGTATCCTGCTTTACGCGTGATTTCTCGTCTCTTTATTAATATTTTAATTAATTTTCCTTTCTGGACAATTGAAGAGGCGGCCCCGCCCATAGGCGCCGTCGTCACCACTTCAAATTGCTAGTGGGCCTGGAGGACGATCGGTGAGGTAGCGCAGTCGCATCGCTGGAGGACGGGAATCGGACGGGAATAAGACTGGCTCCGGCTTGCGCTTCAGCTCCGAGATGTGGACCGAAATGGGGAAGGTGATGCTGCTGCATTTATTTCTTGTGGAGCTACACTCCGCCAAAGGTGAGCTGCGTTTACAACTCCAGACAATGTAGAAATGTGTGTGCATGTGTGAGAAGAGATGGTGATGGTGATGTGCGGGATGCGGAGCGATGCACGTTTTTTTTCTTATCACCCGATAGTAACTGGAGCTGCAGTTTAAACTGCAATTTAGAAAACGCCTTCACGGACAGATATGCCGTGATGGACAGTTCATGTCGTTATACTGGGATGGCTCAGTGAAACACGCTTTTTATTTGTCCATGAGGATACATGGCAGTCCCCGCTGAAAGGGAGCCCTCAGTGTAATAACGGTGTAAGTGTACAGGGGGGCAGCGTCTGTGTTGTATTCGTTTTCTTGCCTTTAACCCACAGCCCAGTGATACCTGTTAATAATGCCAGCGGTTTTGTGCCACATATTGGGATTAAACAACATTTCACATCTGCCACTTTTGCACATTTTTATTTCATAGTTGGTGGTAGAACAAAGTAGGAAAATACTGTGTAATTATTTTATGGGTATTTTGCTTATATTTTAGGTGATTTTATGTTAAGTAATTTTGGAATTTGAACAAAAAAATAAATTATTCACCCAGAATTTTGTCTGTTGAAGGGTCTACAGCGGAATGTGAGACGGGTCAGTTTCAGTGCAAAAACGGAAGATGTATACCCACGATCTGGAGATGCGATGATGATGACGATTGCTCGGACAGTAGCGACGAAGAGAACTGCCGTAAGTAAGAAACAGAAAGGTTATGATGCACTTGATAAAATGAATATGATGAATGGGCGTGTTTTAGGAGCTCCCTTCGTTTTATGGCTGAGGGCGGTATGCATTTGTACAGTTCTGTTTAATATTTACGCATCTCTCCGGTGCGCTTCAGTGCCGAGGACTGTATTGCAGCCTATAGAGTTACTATTTTTTGTGGTGAAATCTCACCGCACAGTGACGTGTATTTAAGCACTATGTTTAATTTGGGAGTGTCTATTACGAGCAGATGATGTGAGGTTAGTTCCCGACAATCGGGACTTGAGCACATTTATTTGGGTACGAACAGTTTAAAACTTTAAATCTGGCAACTATAGTTGCATCTATCGTTTCAATTATCAGTTCTGTTTAAATCACATATTGAAAGCAAGAACAGGTTGGTTTAAATCACATTTAATGCTGATAAGTTAATATCCAGATACAGACAATGGCGCCGCTAAGCGTGATTTTTTTGTGTATTAATAAACGGGGTTAATTAGATGGCTGCATGTCATATGATTAACGTATGAAATGGGAGGACATGAATTCCCTTGCTGAACTACTAGTGAAATTAATCAACTTTTGACAATGTACATTAAAAAATCTGTAAATTTACATGGCTTTGTTATAAAAGGTGCATGTCGCGCTTTTTTCTCCTGAAGAATGTGGAAATAATGTCTGTTGTTACTATTAACATTTTAACATGTTTTATAGTGTGTCTTCATGCATTGCACCGCTAATCCCTGATGATCTTACGCTAGGTGTGCAGGTCCTGAGCGTTTTGTGATTAATGTGCAGTGCCCGTGGTCACTGTCAGCAGTGTAGTCACTGCAGTGACCGGACCTCAGTCAGACTTCCGTAAATGTTGAGCGCTCGATCCCTTGTTTGCAGTTATATTGCAGTCATTTCAGGTACGTCGGGTGTCATGCCAGCAGGTGATGAAACACTGTGTGGCTCTCTGCCTCCCAATGCCCCATCCCCCCATGTGTTCAGGCTAACAGATGATGTCTGTCTTGGATATTTTTCGCTCTTCGTAAACCTGGGTAGCATTTTGGGTTACCTCTCCGGCAAATGACCTCTAAAAATGAGTACAATTTCATGACGAGGGGGGGTCGGGGGGATTGGGCTCGATGCCCTGCTCTCTCCAGAGGTGTCAGCTGACAGCTTGTAGATAAATAGAAAAAAACTGATGTGTAGACAGTGTCCCTCTTCCCAGCAGTGACGTGTAGGTGGCCTACATTGTTAGAAGGAGGACAAAATGACAGTATTTGGAGGCCTGCCAGGTCTCTCATGACTAAGTGAGTTATAGTTAAATTATTTTGGAAAATATGGTACCTCTTCGCCTATGGGCCTTCCGGCCAGTAATGAACTGTTTCAAATGCCCCACCAATCCTCATGCACGAAACAGACACCTGTTTGCCAGAATGTCATGCGCCTCTGTGCAAAAATAAAAATAAATGATTGCCCTTATAATGAGCTGCAACTGGAGCGTTGCTGACTCATCGCTCCGCCTCTTCTACTGGCCCGAGACCTCAGAGTTCCACTCAGCGAAACCCCGGGAAAGGACGGGGACTGAAACGCCATCAAAACGGGGGCTTTCTGAGGACTCGGGAGCAAAACCGATACACGGTACAAGTGCTTGAATTTGACCTTAAGCGCAGCGTCCCAGGGGACGAGCGGGACGCCCCGTCGGGCTTCGAGCAGGAAAACCGGGTCACTGCAATCGTTGCTCAGTTATTCACGTAGCGGCATCCGCACAGCGCTCTGAAATCCCTTGTGTGAGCTTACACAATAGCGATGGCAGATTTGATCGATTAAGTTGGTAAAGTGTCGTAATTATGTGCGCGGTATGAACTGTTAAGGCACCGCGAAGTATGATTCAAACAGCGAGACGCGTAGGGACACGCTTATTGAAATGCAGAGCGCGCGCGGCGGGGCGTCGCGAGCTTTCGCCGGAGACAGTCTAGTCGCGCGCTCTTTGGCGGGAGTAGATTAATTGTGGCGGCGGGCGGTTTCGGGGAAACGGAAAGTGAGTAATCGATGGCAAGTCGATCGAGGCACATTAAGATAATGTTGAAAGTTTTGGATCTAAGAGTCCCAGGCTGCTTCTGACTTGAGCTTTAAAAACACTACGAAATTTTCCCGTTATGTTACCTGCCCTACATATTAGATGGACACGTGAACAACTGTGTGCAGCAGTAAATTGATGTATGTTGTCCCTAGAAATAGACTTGAACTGGGGAATTGTATTGAAAGTTATATTTCCAAACAGACTTTATGTATTTAAACAGCCATTCTGAGGCACTTGTAAAATTCAGACACTGGCAACTGCTAGGTCAGTGAGCTCGCGGAAGGTCAGGGGTCTTAATTGTGTGTTGTGTTTTGATCTTGGTTGGATGAGCGGGTTTGGTTACCAGCGTGGCTGCAGTGGTGTGGGTAGGCAGTGCCGTGTTGTGTGGCATCTGTACAGCACAGTGATGGCTGTATCCTTCAGAGAGCAGTGGTCATTTTAGTTTGTATACCCTGCTTTATCTGTCGATGGTGCCTGCAAATTCTTTATTCCCCTCTTTCAACTTCCATTTTGCTTATCTTTGGATTTTTACTGCACATGGGTAGGGGATGCAGAAAATGGAGCAAGAATTGGACAGTGCCCATGGATCACGGCAAACCAGTAGAACAAACCCCTGATTTGCTCTCTCCACATGTTTGCATGTATGGAGGCATTGTGTGATAGAGGTCAGAGGAGCCTCATGAATATGAAATGACTCTGGATTAATCTATTCTTTTTTTGCAGAGTTAAAACTATTCCGTAGCAATGTGTGTCCTTACATAGTCAAGATTTTTTGCTTTGGAACATTACAAGGGTCATTACCCCCGTTTATTTTTGTGGAACATTTTTGTTTTGTCCGAGTGCCTTGTCAGTTTTTTGTTCCTCCAGTCAACTGTTACTTGAAAAAAGGGGGGCATCATATGCCGACATGCATGTTCTCAGTGCCGAGACACCAACCTCAGAAGCCAGTTTACCTCTTGGTTAGCTCCAGTTGCTCATTAACTTTTCTTGTTATTGGAAATGAATATTAGAGGGAAGCGCGGAAGTCTATTAAATATGAATATCGACCAGAGGCTTTTCCAGTTTAGTGGTGGCAGAGCGTAGAACATGCATCCGGGGACTGGCAATGGTATAGCTGCCGTTTTCTTGTGGGGAGGGGGCGGTGACTCTTCTGCGTTACAAATTCAGCATTGATGTTTGTGAATGCCAAAGCCCTCAGTGTAGTGCACATCTATCCCATCCGTGATGGCACAGCTGTAGGAGCAAATCAAGATGGAAAAAGCAAGTCCTGGTGACTGAAATCCCTTCTCTTCAACATAGCTATAAGTGGAGAGGGGGGTTCCTGAGAAACCATCCTGTTTGTGTACCTGCAACTAAAAGCATATCAGGAATGGTGCCTGGAGACGGCCCATCTTCCTCCGTGACAGGAGGCCGCCATGCCCTGTAGTTGCCCCTGAGAGCGATGTGGCAGTAACATAAGGACAGCATGAGCTCAGTGGACCGAGCTGTCCCATCACCTCGCCCACTCCTGTCCTCTGTCACCTTGCATCACTTCTCTCTCAGGTAGTGCTTATACCTCAGGTTGGTGTGAGGCTAGCTCAGTTCCTTACGAGGCTGGTCCTACTCTTCTGGCGGAGTGCATGTTCCTACAACACCTCAGTTAAAGTGTTCAGTTTATGGCGCTGCTTTGTTCTTTGTGTTTAGTGTTTTGTGTTGTACCCCCCAGCCCCCTTGTAGGATGATTTTATTATTCATCGATTCTGTTTGCAGTCTTTTTCATATCATAAGTCTGCCTTTTATGATCAGTCATTATCTATAATTAATTAATATCCTGTGACTGGTAAAGTGCCTGCAAGATGGATGGAAGGATTGATGTTAATAATAAATGAAGCAAAGTTAAAATTTGTACATTAAATCTTACATTTGTGACACACCTAATGATGTTTACAGTATATGGGAAAAAATAGCTGAGACATATTTTATGTGTAAGAAAAACAGGAATTCAGAATAAGCAGGATGTTGTGAGACATTGGCTCAGGGGGGGGGCAGTAATCCTTAGAATGCTGGTGGCTGTGAGGGCCAGTGAGTATCAGCAGACTCATGGCTGAGTTTTTGTTTTGTGTGTTTACCTGTTAACTTGGTTTACGTGAGCTGACTGTGTTGGGTATGCCTCTTGGTCACTGTACAGGTACAACAAAATTCAGTCTTGCACTTCTGTGAAACAGACGCACACATTTGTACAAGTGAGAACAAATCTTGGGGTCAGAGCGCTGGGGCAGCCATTTATTTGGCAATTCTGGAGCAGTTTTTTAAGGCCTCACTGAATTACTCCTATACAGGATTTGGACCAGCGAACTTCTAGATACAGTCGCAGACTGCAAACCCGCAGAGTCCTCTGTGCTAGTTTCCAGAGCTTGAATTTGTTAGCAGGATGTTCATTTTGTATATTTGGTTTTGTCCTAGCATTCAGTGCTAGGTGAAGGCTTTGCTGTTTTAAACAATCTGGGATTGGGGGGGGGGGTGACCAACATGGAATTAGTACCGAACATAAGTTTGGCAGAAGTTTGGTGTATGTATATATGTCTGTGTGCACATGTCACTAAAGGGATTGTAAAGAACAAGCGCACTGCAGAGTGACATTTGGGCTGGTTCATTGGACCGAACAAGGTACTTACACTCAATTTCTTATGAATGTGTTCACCTAAAGGAGTGAGCTGTCCCCCCTTGCGACGCTGCTTAAGGGGATGTCTTTCAAGTAAATGGCTGTCTGCCATGGGCACAAACGGCCCGTTTAGCGGGTTGACTGCAGCGTCGTATCGGGTCCGAGAATGGGAGCCGGGCCCTTTTCATGATCAGCACTCTCATCTCGAGCCCTGCCATGTAGCTGCTGACCTGTGTGACGGGATCTGCACGCCTCTTCCATACAGGCTTCTTGTTAGCTTCCTTTTAGGAGTTGATTTGAGCTCTTTGAGGGCTGTAAATCCTTGCATGGGACCTCAGCCCAGTCATGGCTGCCGGTTGCTTCAAGGCAATGCTTTGAGGTTCCCAAACTCTACCAGGTCTCCAAGGAAGTCTGAATGGAGTGAATGGAGTCTTTTGTCTACGGTTGAGAGGACCCTGAGCTCTGGCGTCTTTGGTGCGAGTCACTAATGTGCCACCAGGGTCACGCATCACCCCCTCCCGCTCCCCGCCTCTGTACGGCCCAGCCAAGCTGCTCCCTCCCTCCTACGGTCTGCTTTCAGGCAACATCCTGGAGTACCTTTGTTCCTCTCCTGCAGCCTCCACTCAGTGAGCCCAGGGGACAGCTTTCAGTTATTTCATTGTATTCCACCATCCCAGGCTGATTCCTGTCTACGAGCACCTGAATGGCAAGGTGGAAGATCTACTTTTGTAAGAACATGGTATGAACCTGCAGGGACAGTTGATATTAGGATATTCTCTCTGGATAGTCCTGTGGACGGAGTTTGGGTTTATGTTCTTTGTGCTGTAAATGTTGTGATGTGTTGCGCAAAATAGAAGAGGTTAAACATGCATTGAGATGTAATACTTCTTGTGTGTGTGGGATTCTAAAGGCTAAATTAATTGGGAAGGAGCCCTGTGTCTGACGGGTGCTCCACTTCTGTGATCCAAAATGGTTCTTTTTCTTTTGAATTTTTGTTAATTCATTTTATTTCTTGAGTAAATAATAGTATAAACCTGCCCTAAAACAGATAAATCTATTCAGAGATTTGGCTGAATAAACCGACGACTTATTTTTTCATATTACTCAATGCATTATGACAGCGAAATCACTAGTCCCTTATGTTGTGCATGTTAATCAGGATGTTTTGCGGTATATTTTTAGAGGTATCAGCAAACTCCATATATTTTCCATCATAAACAAATTGAATGAATAAGTGGAAGTAAACGTGTGTAAACTATGTAGGAATGGGAAACATTCCATGTCTGTGGGTGTGTCCTTGTGTGTATGGGAATGTGATTACCCATGTTAGTGTCTTCACGTGATTGATCGCATACTTGAAGGCTGCCGTTCATTATCTGGATGATGTTTTCTTGCTTTCCTGAACGCTGTCTCCCCTGAATAGAATTAAGTATTTATGAGCGATTTTATGATCTGCTTCCTCGTCTTGCTCGTCCATTTAGGGATCCTCCTCAGGCCTGCCTTGCTAGATAACTGGGGCGCTTAAAGTATTATCATGCGTGCCGCAGAGTAAATCATGTTAAAATACGATTCCCCCGAGCGGCGTGAGGTGTGCGATGTGAGATTGAGCCCCATGGTGTCAATCCCCACTACTCGAGACAGCATAGCTGAGCAGAGACACCCCTCCCCCCTGGGTGTCTGAAGTGTGTGTACCGGCCGACTCTGTTGCATGTGGGAGAGGGCAGGTGGTTTTGGCGAACGCTGCTGGCAACTGTTTGGTTGAGCCATTTTGAAGAGGATATGCAGGAGTGCATGAAGTAGAAGAGCAACATCTCACATACTCACAACTCGCCCCTGATCCACTTTTCATTGTAGCTCCAGTACGTCGGCTGTCAGGAAGCCTGCTGGAGGGGGGAGAAGCCCAGGTGTCTCAAGCTTTCTTTTCTGAGTTCTCTGTATGGTCCCCACTACCGTTTCTTCTCAGTACCGGTCTGGAACTTGAACACCGTTCTCCTTGGCTCTGTGCAGGCGGATGACAGCTCTGTGTTTTTGTTATTTATCAAGTCCTATAGATGTGATGAATTGAATTGATTTGCCATTTGAACGAGTGCTACTGCATTGGAATGCTTATAGTATTTGCATATTCCATCTTGCTCTCATGCACACATAGGCAGGTGAGAGTGAGGCTTGGTTAGGGCGCAGTGTCAGCCTTTTATCTCATTCTTTCTCCCTGTGCATGGAGGCAGTAGGTGTAGAGCGATGTACCGCTTTCTTCACTCTGCTGTGTTGTGCTGGAACTTTACATGGAGGGTCTTCTCTTTTTGGGTTTTGTTCCCAGCTCTGTCAGGTGGCTCTGGCCGACCTCCTAATGTGGTCATTAAGGACTCTAGTTTAAATCCTACTATTACTTCAGATTAATTTGTATTCTCTATGGGCCAATGTTTTTGTTCCACTGAATTCACCAAGCAGGGCCGTGTGCACTGGCGCGAAATCGTCCGTGTGCAAATGTTCGCTTCTGCCTCAGCTGTTATGCCACTGGAAGAAGCAATTGCCAATTTCACCAGCTTCTCCTCCTCTTTCGATCTTCTAGATGGATCCTGATGCCTGATTGTTTGATGTGGAAATTCCAGTTTCCTGATGGTCTTAACTGTGAATGCCGCTCTCTTTATATGCTGCTAAAATTAATTACATTCTCTGCTTCTCTCAAAACATGATGCCATTCTGCCTGTATGTCTTTATGAACCTTCACCCACCTGCCTCAAATTCCCACACTTGCTGGTTCTCACACACTCAGTATTTGTACTGTAGTTAATGTAGCGGGGATCATCTGATGTTTCCACCTGAACCCTGGGGACCAGCAAGGCGTGCTACTGGGATTAATGTCATGACAAATAATCCTGCATGCCTCTAGAGGGCAGCGCTGATGGGTGAATCGATCCGGTGCTTGCCCTAACCCCAGTGTGCCGTTCATTATCCCCGTTGCCAGTGCATGGGGTGAGGAATTTGGGCACCCGTTGAAGTCAGAATACAGCCAGACAAGGTCCCACAGGAACTAGGATGCACTTCAAAGCAAGCAATCCACTAGACCGTTATATTCACTGTTTTATTTGTGCATCTGGTCTGATTTGCTTCCTTTTCCCAGAACACTTCAATATCTGACAGTTTTGCAGCTACCATTCACGCAAGGAGGTCTGAATGACATCACATTTAATAAATAAATGAATGAATTGATTGTGCCATCAGATTAAGCAATGTTGTTATAGGTAGTATATAACCATCAGTATAAAGAATATCCCTTGCAAAAAGGCTGGTTAGTAATTATGCAGTTGGCTTGCATTCTTCTGTTCAAGCTAGTATAATTTGTATATATGGTGTTTCAGTGGACAATCAATTTTTTCCCATATCCTGTGAAGACAGCTTGCCCACACACTAAATAAATGTATTAGAAAGACTTTTTCATAATTCCACTTACATATTCTTTTTTTAAGAGCAACACTTCTGCCTGCTTAGATATACACCTTTTATTGTAAGGAATGCATCTCAAAGCATGCACTTGAAGCATTCTGATTGACCTTTGTCTTGTCAACCTGAGGAATGTTGAGGTGAACTTGGAAATTGCTTTTCCAAAAATGGATTTTAACGGATTTTATAATGCTATTTTCCATCCCCATGTTTCACCAATAGCCTGGGCGCAGGTAATTTATTCAAATAAATTCAACCCTGATGACTTTTTGGAAGTTAATTAACTTTTTCTTTTGCTCTGATGGGGGTGTTAAATGTACGGACGTGAGCTGGAATCTATTAGAGCATCCAATTACAATACATTAAAAAACGGGGAGGTCACATAGAGCATTGACTTTAGAGAAAATTGCTATTTTTTGCTTTTTTGTTTTTCTTATATTTAATTATGTTTTTCTTGTGAGGTGGTGATTTATAGGCATTGGTTTATATTTAATTGGTATTGGGCAAATGTTGCCATAGGAAAACTTCAGTCAATGTTGATTTACATGTTATGCAAGGGAATCCTGTGCAGTCTCTCACACGAACAGGCTCCTGATTACTGTTCTGTGAGAGACCATTGGACTACTGATCACAAACCCTCCCTCTGTTTCTCCTAAACTGGCCCCAGCCAGGCTGTATGCCTTGAGTGTTTGTTTAATATTGTAATATTCCTCTCAGTTTTTGTACTTGTTTCGTGCCCGACATCACAGACTGTGACAGTCTCTTTGCCGATTCTTAGTTCACAAACCCTGGTCTCCCTCTGTTGGTTGTAAGGTCTCCATCTCCTTCCCTGAGCTGCTCATACATGATGGTGGGCTTTCACACTCCTGACCTGCTACTGCAGAGACCCTGAATCGCTTCCAGAACCCGGATTGCCACGGCGCGCGGAGGACGACCGTAGTGCTGCGCTTTCAGAACCCTTCTGATCTCTAAGTGTGCGATCGAGGTCCAGCATGTGAGCAGATCAGATCCTGATGTTGTTCTGAGCTGCTTTAATGAAATGCAGCCTGGGTATTTATAAGGCTCTGACCATCCATGGACATAGGTGATATTTACATATATAATATACATGGAAGATCACTCAGTTTATCTTGGAGAAAAATGGCAAAAATAGGAACGCTGGGGTAATCATTAGAATATGTATATATAAAAAATCAGAGAAGAGAGAAGTAATTTACTTTAGAAAGATAGTAAGTTTGTCAGATGGCCTTTGTTCATGTTCCCCATTGGAAGCGTATCTCATTCCCCTTGCATTTGGTCCTGGAGCTCACAATGCGTGTGCATGGTGCCGTGTGAACTCCAGTTGACTTGGTTCTTTTGCGGGGTGGGTTTTGAAGCCCTTGAGTGGCGCACCATATAAAGGGGAGGGTTGGGTGTGGGTGTGGATGTGGGGGGGGAGCTCTTCCTGGGTCTGGCAGCTGTTAATAAGGGTAACGCTCATCTCCCACTGGTGAGGGCGAAGCCGCTCTGCCACCGCCCACCTGAATCACTTGGCTCCATCTGGAGGGCCGTCGGCTGGTGGGGGGAGAGCGATGCTGGCAGAAGGAGGTGCCTGCCAGCATTCCTGAGACAGCGGGTGACCCACAATGCCTTTCATGTTACAGCTCACAGCGCAGCCACCCTGGTGGTTCTTGGGGGAGGGGGGGGTGGATCTGGCAGCTTCTTGTACTGTCCTACCTCCCCAGCTGTTCACACCCCTGTTGCTCCCCCCCCGTCTGTCAGGCCGGTCAGCTCCTGCGGGGTCAGAGGTCATCCTGTTACTCTGGCGACTGTTACACCAGTGATTCATGATGGCTGTGTGGAGGGCAAGCTAAGCGTGGCTGCCATCCCCAGCGTTAAGGTTGATGAGAGGACTTGGCCATGGCGACGCTCCATAAATGTCGTTCCTTCTTTGTCCCCAGGGACTTGGAATGCAAGACTTTCGGTGACCCAGTTTTATGGCTTTTCCTGGCTCCCCGTTGGCAGGGGGTTTCACTGAGATGTAGTGAGAGCGAGATGAGACAAAGCTAGCCTATTGAGATGAGCTGAATAAGGTGTATGGGCATGCGATCCAGGCGACCACGTCCTGCTTCCTGTGTAGGAATGGCCACCCCGAGAGTTAGGTTGTTTTGATGTCCCACATCTCCATCACCAATCCCGCTCCTCTTCTCCATCCCTTTTTTGGCATCTGCAGCCAAATCGACCACTGGCTGCTTCTGGCTTGGATGCATTGGTGCCCCCTTGTCTGCAGTGGTGTCCCCTTGTCTGTCATGCCTGGGAATTTTCTGAATGTACGAGTGGCGTCTTTAACCGGTTGCTTTTGTTTCATTTATAGCACCTGGCTTTGTTCTAATAGGGGGAGGGGTGGCACTCTGTTAACCCTTTGTTAACCGGAGATGCAGGTTATAAGTGACCAACTGGGCAGCCTTCAGCCTGTGATTGAGGCTGGTTGCACCTATGAACACCTCCGCATCTGGTCTGCTGTAACACACATGGTGGCCTTGACATGACAAAAGACCTCATCATGACACTACAGTTTGCTGGACAAATTTGCAAATGGTCCAGATTCTGTGTTGTGAATATGGATTTTTGTATTATACGAAAAAAAACTTCAGTTCCTTTGTTTGCCATATAACCTTCAGACTGGCTTTGATTGCGGAGGTTTTTTCTTTTTAATCTGCTTGCGATATGTCCTTATCAAAGTGAGCGCGGCATTTTAGGGCTTTGACACAGAAACGCACACACATTTCATCTGGTTAAACAGCCGCTGGTGAATAATTAATGGTAATCACTGCTTTGTGATAATTAGAATCAGTCACCTTTTAGAGTCAAATTTTTTGGGTCTGATTTTTAGACAACTGCCTAGACCTGCCTCCCCTTCAGAAGCGACACTCAGTTTTTTTTGTTTTTTTTTGGCAGGGGGTGGGGTGTGTGTGCTGTGGGATTTGCTTCCAAGGGTATGTCCCCCCCCCCCGGGGTGGGACCTTAACAACTGCTTTTCTGTGGACCATCATCGAGGAACAAATCTGTCTGGTGTGAATTTTCTTCTGGGGTCCAAGGAAAGTGCTGCAGTTTGTCAGTGGCAGCAGGTGGCGTGGCGGTTGAGGACATTGGCCTGTAATTTGAGTGCCACAGCTTGAAGTCACAAACCCTGCTGTGGCAGGTAGTGTTTTTTTAAAAGTGCCTAATAAGAATACATATGGCTTTTATTTTTCTTGCATTGACAAGTAAAAAAATCGCTAGATTGCATGAAAGCTTCATGAAGCAGCATAATTAAATTTCACCTGATGTGTCATTTGCGCCTTGTCAGGTCTCGCTGTAGAGGTGCAGTAGTCTATTGTCATTTATTTCCATTCCTTTGTGTGCTTATTGTCCTGTCGGTTGCTGCTTCCTGGTGCTCCAGATCTCCGTCTGGTCCGTTAATCCTGGCTAATCCTCAGTGCTGCATTTCTGAAAGGGCTGCGTCTTGCATTACGTGAAAGCGACTTCTACACTGAGCATAAACGTGACTGTGGTTTTCCCTCGGCCTTCAGTAGGGATATGGTAGGTGAATTAATTTTCACTTAAGTAAGACCCCCCCTCCCTTCCATGATGTTTGCTGTTATGGCTGGCAATTTTCCTTCCAGGTAGCATAGTAGTCTTTGCAATTCTCGTATTTAAATTTTCATACTGAATTCTTGTATTTATGGGTTTGTCATATATTTTAAAGAAAGAACTATTTCCATCCATCCATTATCTATACCGCTTCATCCATCAGGGTCACGGGGAGAAGGAACTAGAGTGGTAACTCGGTTGTCGAACTGAATTCGTCCCAGACTCCGGATCGAATCCTAAAAAGTTCAAGTTCTGATCGAATTTTTCGCATAAGAAATAATGGAAAACCAATTAATTGGTTCCTGCCCCCCCAAAATTACACCTGAATATGTTTTTTTTACTATTTAAACACAAAATTAACAGGATAAAACAAGAAGAGCATTTTTTCTTAATGGTTTCCAAAACGATCAAGATCTTATCCCAACATTACTCCTGTCCTGTCCTGATCGTGTGCCACACCCCCCTCGTTAACCTCGTGTGGAATCCCCATGTGATCAGCTGTTTCTGGTTGTTGTCATTAGTCCTCCGTATTAAGTCCGCGTTTCAGTTTATTTCCCCAGTCCGGTCATTGCGTGCGTTCCACTTGCTTACAGCGCTGGCTTAAAGAAATGCATTCTGATCCTGATGCGATGCATTGCGTCCTCTCACCCGGCTGCACAAACTAGAGCCGCCGTGATGACACACCTTTGCCCTTATTGGCTGAAGAGTTTAGTTACACGCATGACGTTTGTATCCCAGGCAGTTCCAATGTGTAATCCGCTATTTCTCCCGAATATCACATAAAGCAGTGAGAACTGGTTTTCAGTTACTGGTAATTTACCCGGTAAAATAAAATTTAAATAAAAGACATAAATGCTGTAATAGTACACGTAAGTTAGTGGTTTATTTATTGTTAGTTACTGCAATGTTTCGCTGCTTTATTTGGTTAATCATCCAGTCTGTAAAGAAGGCATTCAAGTAAGAATTGCATTGTGATATGACTCATTTCGTGGCGCGTACAATTTATATTAGGTCAGCATTCACGGTTCGACTTCTGATATTCAGATTGAGTTCTAGATCAAACTTGTTTGTTCGACTTTCAAGAAATTTGAGTTCTAGTGAGTTTGAGAACTGAGGTACCACTGTATTTTCCTTTACTAAAACATTTTTCCTCTGAAAACATGCATAACACAAGTTCAGAAGCTGCTGAGGTTTTATTATTACTTTTATTACAATTTTTTTTAGTGTTTTTCTCTGGGCCTTTTAACCATGGGAGTGGGGTGGTCTGGGGGGATTGAACACTTGGGACTGTGAAGTGCTTCCAGGGCTTTGCTTGGCTTATAGGCAACTCGCTTTTAATTTTCTGTTCTCCCTGTGTGAGACGATTAGGGCAGCACCCCCCCCATCCCATGTCTCCCCAATCCCCAAATGGTCACCCTTAGCTGCACATGGCTGCCTTTGAGGAAGAGCGACATGCAGCCTGTCCTTGTCACGGACGGCCTGGTTGGCAGGTGACTTGGCTAGCAGACAGGTTGCTGGCGGTTAACCTGGCTGGCTACGGTCGAACATCCTGTGATGTATTATTTGGGGGGGGGGGGGGGTGGATTGAGCAAGAAAAGGACACTAGCGACAGTGGAGAGGCTGTATGTATTGAATCCAGGTGGAGTTTTGTGTAGGGGGCAGGTTGGGGATTAAGGACTGTGGGAGTCCTCACTCTGTCCCAGGTTTGTCTGTAAGAGTTGGTTGGAATGGCAGCAGACAGCTTATGAAGAAAACAAATGACCGGGTGAACAATGATTTTGAAGAATTTAAATTTATTTGCTTGTCTTGAAGGATTGTGATTGGCAGTAATTGGCCAGTGGTACTATCGAGGATATTATGAAGTGACTGCGTAGTGGTGACAGCTGGCTCATTAATTTCTAGACGTGTTTTATTTTAGGTGTGGCCCTGCAGCCGCATACTATACCCGCTGTCCAAAACACTGGTCCTGAAGTTCTGACAGGTGGCTGCTGTCCAGGGTGCTGGCCTGGGCACGCCATCACCCGCCTGGTCACAGTGGCAGGCATGCGTAGCTCCCAGAGGTACCCTTGGACTAAAGGAATGTATTATTGCTGAATTCGAGAGACCTGTCTGGTGCTCTGAGCTGTTTGTGACATTGGGTTATGGCAAGTTGAGCTGAATTTTAGTGTGCGGGAGCTTCTCCGATCCAAGGGCCATGTATCACATAGTGGGATGAAATGGCCCCCGGGGATTACGACCAGCATCCCGGCAGCTCACCATGGGGGAATAGCGATTAATAACCAGAACACGGCGCGCCGCTGCTATGCAGTGCAGGCAGGCACGGGTGACAGCTGCCCTAGCTGCATGATGCAAGCTGAGTGTCCGCCTCCGCGTCTCTCCCCTTATGCTTGCTGCCTTGTTGTTAGCACTGCGCTAACCTTGCTGTTTTGTCAACGCAGTTGCTTGTTAGGCTGTAGTGCCATGTTCAGCCAACACATTCCTCCGTTTGATGGTTCCTTTGTACATGTGTTATTGATTAACGTGTCATTATTGATTAATGATTTGTTTGTTTCCCTGCTCTGCCCTTAGTGGCTGGCTTTCAGATGTCATAATCCAGAGTTTATTCCTGAAACGTCAACTCTGAGAGAGATTTTGAAGTATGAAGTGTTTCCGGCAGAGTGGCAGAAGCTGTAATGTCAAGGTGTGAGCTGATCTCTCTAGATATCTTACTGAGGTTGATTTGGAGTGTGACAGAATCCCAGCAACGAGGCTTGGAATGTTCTGAATGTAGGTGTAGCACAGGACATTGAGGCACCTGCAAAATTTGCGCTCATCTGGAGAGGATGGGGCGAGACAGTGAAAAAACACTAAAGAAAATGGCTTGTGGGCAGTTGAATCTCATTCCTGTTTTGCCATCATTCTGTTCTTTGTCAGTAACAGCTGCTTGAGGACAAGCACCAGCTGTGGTTGTATCCCTCGAGACTTGGGAGGGGGGGTGGGGGTGTCTGGCACACTTAGGCACAGTACCCAATGCCTCACCCAGACCCCGCCAAAGGGTGAACCATGTGCCCACTGTTTCTCAGGCGCTGCATCTCATGGGACCTTGTTGTCATGGTGACATACCTGCGGGCAGGGTCCTCAGGCATGTCATCGGAGACTTGCCTATTACTCCTGCAGTGCTAGTGAACGTCACTTGGGCAACTCGATGACGTCCGCATGTTTTTGTTTTTTTTACGCCGTCTCCTTGATGGATTGCTCAATTAATTAGAGATAGATGATCAGCTTCTTTTCCCCATTTTGGTTTAATATGCCTAATGGAGTATATTTAATGGAAGCGATACGCTTTGTGTGTGATGCTGCCTAATCTTCTTTTGGATTTTGTGCTTAGAACAATATGTTTAACCCCTGCTCGCTCCGTTGCAGCTTGTACTGTTTGTTGGAAGACTGGTGTTTTTGGGCAGGCGACTGCTAGAACTAAACAGCTTTGCTGAGATATAAATATCTTTTTGACTAAAGCTAGCTGGCCAACAGGGGAGTTGGACATAATGTGTTGGACACCTAAATTAGATGGAATATTTAGTTGCATTCTCTTAATGGCTCAGGACAGCCAGATTCAGGGCTTGTTCATCTCAGAGGAAGAAATCGTGATCCCCATTAGCTGGAAACAAATGGCGCTCATGGGATTCATTCACGTGACCATATTAGAGAGGCCCCTTCGGTACCTTGTTCCCCCATAGGCCATAATGAGGGGTCACACAATTTGTTAGCATAGTGGTAGAGCTAAACTACTTTAACATTGTGAAGAATGTGCTGTTGCATACGGGGGAACGAGTTGGGAGACTTAGTGTGGTTGGCAAACCTTTGGGAGGACATTGTGGTACATTTGATTATCAAGTGATTCTGTTCTAAATGATTTTATTTAATGTGACTTTAGTTTATATATATTGTTGGGTATTTTTCTGAAACAATTTGCCTTATGTTCTGTTCTTGAAAGTTCTTCAGTATGATGCTTTCCTGGGAATTTGACCAGCAGCCTTTGAATTTGCTGTCAACCACTGTCTGTATATTTCAGAATCTCATTACATTTCCTGCTCTTTCATCTCTTTTTTTCACCCTTTTGGCACTGACAGACACTTGTATCCTTTTATTGTTTGTGTTTAGATCCAGAATTTCCTGAGCTGAATAACCAAGAACCAGGGCAAGTGGTGGTTATAAGGATGTGCAGAGATTTAAGAGGTTGCAGAAGCTTCATGTCAACCATGGGAATTATCATCACTGCCTGGTGTACCATGAAATATTGCTAGGCAATCCCATAGGATTGTGTGGGAAATGGAGCAATAATTCGGACCATCTACTTGCTCTTTATATGGCACATAGGTAACAAACACTTGTGAAAAATAGGAGAAGAGAGATCTGCAAACTGGTGAGTGACTTGCTAACAATGCTAACAAATTGCCTGAGGTCTGTCCACAATCTCTGTTCAAAGCAGCTGGGAACCTCAACACCACAAACTGATATGTCCTCAATCTTAAGAAGTGCAGGTGGAGCTGACAGGCATCACAAAGGTTGGCATGTCTGATGAGCTCTCTTATCACTCCAATCATGTCCCGAAATCCTCTTTGTTGGGCAGTTGAGTGATTGTATCAACAAAAATCATACCAAATAGCTTAAATATTCAGATGTGGTTACACATGCATTATTTTGGAGGGAAGTTGAGATTCAAACAGTGGACGTGACCCTGGCGTTCAATAAGTCTAACTTCTTATGTGGTGGCTGTCTTGGACATCACAGTTCGTGTCTGTGCTTTCATGGTTTGACTATATGAGGGTTATACATTATGGATGCTGTACATGCTTGCTATGCTCTGTTTCTGTTAGTAGCAGATATTTGATTCAAGTAGTACATTGGACTTGATTCCCTTTCTTCTGGTGTTTGCCTCTTATACCACATGTGACAGATGGTAGGGTGAAAGCAAATCAGTGAATTTAGTATAGAATGTTGCCGTTTGGTCTTCAGAGACCTTGGCTGTCGATCTGACTGCACCTTCACCCGACTCGGAATGTTCGCTCTTAATAGTAACTTTACTAATACAATTCCCCTCTCTTCCAACAGGTGGCGTAGCAGGCATCTGCTCTGTAGATGGAGTGTTGCTATAATCAGTGCTGCATAACAGTAATTAATTTGTCTTCTGCTTTCTGCATGGTGGTGCAGTCAAGAATCCCTAAAGAAGCTGTGTCTTAGCATTGCTTCGCTTATGAAGAAAATCACATTACGTGCACTTCTATGTATGACCCTCAGATTAAACATGGCAATGGTTGGAAGTCTTGGCTGCATTTTTTAATTTTACATTTAAAATAAATTAGAAGTCTTTACAGATGGATGCCTTTGTGTTAAATATTGTTTTTAAAGACTTGCTCCATTGTCTTGGACAAAATTCTTACCATTGTGTAATCAGTCATTCCTGTAAGTATTACATTAGTGGATGTGGTAGATGTTATCTCCAGTGTATTTGACCCTTGACTCATAAGTCACCAGCTAAGCAGGACTCAGAGCATAGTGAACTGAAATATATATATTTTTTTGCTCTTTCCAGGCTACATGAAGGCCATGCATGAAGATTGTGTGAGGTTTCGTATGCAAACAGCTAGCCTAAAACCTTCTTAGCAATCCAAGTTGACTTCACTTTGGTCTCATTCCTGGAGATTCCAGGAAAATTCATAAAGCCTTTAACAAAAAGCACAGGAGATTTTGGATTAAATTATGGATTGTTGGCTCACGTTCCATAAGCTTTTATCTTGAGCACAGTTGTAATGATCTGTAACCAGCTTCGTAATTTATTGAAATGGTTGTAGATTTTTAAGAATATCATGAATGATCTGGAAGGTGGAGCATTGTGTCGGCAGTGTTTCATCTTAACTCCTGACATTCCTACTAGATCAGTACTCCGTGTACACAGCAGTCACTGGGTAGATACCTCTTATGATTCAGTTAGTCTGTGTGTGTTTGTCTGTTTACTTCTTGATGCCTTATCCACTTATTGCTACTCCAGCAACTTTTCATGTTTTTGTGTTGATGATGTTCCGCTGGAGTCCCTCCTGGTTTGTTCTCCACCGTAACAGTGTGTACAACACAGATGCTTTGTCCTTGTAGTATTTGCCACTAACATCACCAAGTAATGGTCGCTCACCTGCCTGGTTTTCATTTCAGGCCCGATGTGATATCTGTTACTTGCCACAGTCTGTTGGTCATAACGTGGAATAAATTACTTAGATGTCTGGGATTTAATCCCAAGAGTCATGGATAGCTTTCCATTCTTTTGGCCCTCTAGCCAAAGGATCTCTGGTGGATTTTCTTATATAGTTGTTGCTTTCAGGAAATCCTTAGCTGCGATGTATGAATTTGCCTGGCTCTGGATCAAGACTACAGCTGGAGTCATGGGAGATATCCACTCTTTTTCTTTGGACTTGCTTGTTGGGGTCGAAAACTCCTCCTGCCACATGTGCTTGAATGTGTTAAAACCATTTAATTTTACATGGGCCTCTCAAAGAGCTGACTGGCAGGGATCTCTGCCAACACTGACGTATGAAAACGAGAATTGGTGCAGGTGGGGATTTGAGGGTACAACAGGAATAGGCTGCGAGAGGATATTGTATCTATCCATTCATCCATTTGCAATAACCATGTACCTAATTATGGTAGCTGTGAAAGGAAGTTTGTCTTGGCAACAAAAAGGTATGTCAGTCTGTTACAGGGTGCACCTACACCTGGTCACGTAGTAACATATGCTGGTCTATTGTCATAAATGTCTTCATGATTGTGAACGAAATGAAAGAACCTTCGAGGATAATATTCTCCTCAAGGATTCATGTCATTCCAGTGCAGCAGCCAGTGGATCATGGAATTCATTGGAGTAGTTATGGTTGCCTTGGGTATTCCCATGTTAAAATCATGCTATGTTTTTGTATGTTTATTGCATTTCTATCACAGGAGATTTAAGTCGGTAAAAATCTTATCAGTTTCATCAGCTGTTTTTGTCCTTTATAGCTAGGCTGCATTTTGCACAAGCAAATATGGGAAAACTATACAAAGATCATCAGTTTTAATACTTTTCTGTGCACTGTCTTATATTTATAGAAATGAGCCTTTGTCTGAAGGTGCTCTTATGCTTTCCTGAACTCAGTAACTCACCATCTGACTCTGAGGTCCTATGTGCTGTAGGTGGTCCTCCTCTCTGTGAAACAAATACGTAGTGGTGGTTTGTAGACATACACCAGAAATGGGACAAACTCCCAGCTGGGAGTAGGCACCACAGTGAGGATGAAACTCACAAAAGAATCTGCATCAACCCAATCAGCAGCAGGTGCAGGAGGTTCTGTGAAAGCAGTGATGCAGTGCTGTGATAAAATATGTTAAAGGGAAATCTGTTGGCCTGACAGAAAGAAATTGTGTGTATGTGGGATGTACTGCCTCAGTCATTGTTCCTCCAAGAACATGGACCTTTTTCACTGCATAAGGATTTCTAAAACTGGTTGAATAATGTTGTCTGAGGAAGATCAGAGTCTTGGATCACTAGGGAACATGTTTGCCTGGACTGGGAATGCTTGCATAATGAGATTCCCTATGCTGTGAGCTGGCATACACGCTAACAAGCTTTTGAAGCCTGGAGTGTCACAGACTTACACCTTGGGATCAATTTGCTCTGTCCCCATTAGCACTGTGCTGGTCTTACCAGGCAATAGGTGGGATTAGGTGACCACTGTGTATGTGTGATGGGATTCAACTGGAGCCTCTTGTCCTCTGTGTGATCTAGATCACCAGAAACATCACCACAATTATTTTTATTACTGTGACGTATTCAGGGGATGCCTCACTCTGGGTCAACTATGACCAATCAAAAATATTCAGAATGTGTCGACCAATCAAATAATTTAAACTGGTTAAAATAAGTTCTCTGTCGACCATATATGATGCTGCCTTCCATTAAGCCTTCTGTGGATCCTTGTTTGCTTGAGCCTGGGTGATACTGGTTAGCAATCGCAGTTCTGCTTTCACCCTGCGCTCCCCCTCCCCCCGGTTATGAGATATTGGTCACCTCACTCCTGGAATTCTGAGCTATACATCATTATTGTGCAAATTACAGCCTACAAGGGGTCAACCGTGAGTCAAACAGTTAATGCAGACGTCTATAAAAATGGAAATGAATGCATGTGTAATATGTGGGTTGAATATGGGGCATTTTTGATAACATCCATTCCGTTTTGTGTTCATTTTCATACAAATTTGCTGACACCGGAGTTCTTGCTCTATCTCAGTTTGCTTGGCTGCATGGCTGGAACGAGATTCGAAATGCGTTTTGGTCGACTGCGCAGCTGTCAGTGGAGACAGTGAAGCCCCCAGACATCTTTACAAAAATGTAGGTCCAAAGGGGACGAAGGTATCCAATCCGCAGCATCAAGTAGACTGTTTATAGATCGGTGCTTCGGTAACACCTCACGGGACTTCATAAAGCGAACAGCTTCAGTAAGTGTTCCTTCCTAAGCGGGTTCGAGGAATACAACTGTGATTAGAATCCACCCTGTGCACTCACAGGCATTTAGCCAAATGCAGTCAGTGGAATGTTGACTAGGGCAGGTAGCCTTTGAGTCAATGAAACATCTTATATACACATTGTATCAGGTATCAAAATGCCAGAAAGCTTCACTTGGGTTAAAAGACATTTCTGAGCTTCAGTTGGGTAACACATGAGGACCCCAGATATGTTGACAGACTTGCTCTAATCCTTTATGGAATCTTCTTGTCAGAAAGATGACAGCATTCAAATTAGAAAACCCTGAAATCCTTGTCTGTAAATCCCCAGCTCACATCAACTCTTGTTAGTGATCTGATGTATGTGTGTGTGTGTGTGTATGTGTGTGTGTTCGTAACTGGAGGTGCACTGATCCACACCTATTACACAGATCGGATATCACCATATGTGATGACATTTAGTTTTCGGCAGTCTGAAAAGGTCCCTGTTGTTTATTGTTAAATCAGTTGGTGGCAACTAAAGCTGCCACTCAGTGTTTTTGCCACTCGGTGGGTATGAGTGCAGTGACTTCTGCCTGCCGTGATGTCATGTCCATACCCTTCGCAATAAGGAAAGTGTTAGAACATCAGATAAGAGGGTGACAACGTGGAAGTATTTTACAACTAGTAGCCCAGTGTTTGGTAATCTTTGTAAAGACGTTTTAAGAGGTGGAAGTAGCGTTTAGCGGAAAATCCCACTAAAAGCACAGGTGCAAGACAACGCAAGTAATATGAAATGAGCAATGGATGATTTGGGAGTTGCTAGCTTTGACTGTTTTGTGCACTTGCTACAGGGGGGCTGCTATCATGATAAAGTGGCGCCACTTGCGTATACTTTCATGGAAGATATTTGCTAGTATTTTATATAATGATAATAATATATAAAATATGTAATATTAAAGGAAATGCAGCTTTTGTATTGGAATTTGGATCCGAATCAGATCGGAATTGAAAAAACATGGATCAGCCCATCCCTATTAGTAACCATCATTGCTCTTCAGCATCACCTGAAGTTTTAAGAATACGTTATGTTTAATCACAAACAGCAGTATATTTATAGTGTAAATGTGTGGCCTCATCATGTACATCTTCATTGATTGGATGAGGACTCATGGCTCTGAAAGCCTTTTGTGTGACAGTCAGTATCTTATGGTCTGCAATAGATATGGTAAATATGCCTGTTTGTTTGTGCTCTGTGGTCTGGGATCTGCCTGCAAATTTCACAGCCTAAAATGAACTGTTAACTGTAAATGCTGAGGTCTTTTAACCAGTGTGTCAATTCGATTCAGTAAAGTAGCAATGGAAATAGATGCATTGCAGGCTGGTGTCTGGGAATTGTTGATATTTTTGTCAGCCGTTAGCATCTATTAACGGCCAGCGTCATGCTGCGTTTCAGCCTCTCCATTAGCGGAACTGAAACGGATGGCTGTAGGGACAAAATGACCTTGAATCAGCATTGGCTTCCTTGCTCAAAAGTCAAGTTGACTTTGTGGTAGTCATAGAATGTGAATCTGAATGCCACAGCACAGATTTGTGATTTCTTTGTACAGCTTGATGTTCACTGAGACAAATCTGGTTAGGTACGTAGGCCAACGGTCCAATGGTAAGTGTCCTGCTGGGATTTTGCCTAATCTTCAGACTCTCATTCTTGTTTGTATTGACCTGTGGCAGCCAACCTGCGGGACCTGCCTGTTCTGCAGGTTCTGGAGGAGGGAATATCATTGCAGGATGATTTATGTGTGATTTTTATCTGTTCGCATTTGACGTGAACCTTTTTGCCTTTTTATTGTATGAGAACCATTATTGTAATGGGTTTGTCTTGAGGGCTTTCCAATTCATTACTCTAACCTCCGGAGCAGTGGGAATTCCCGGAACGGGCAGTCTTGTCAGGCAGTGTGTTTGCAACACTATCCTCAGCACTCATGGGGCAGTACAAGTTTGTCAGGTTCGTTAAACCATTTCCACTTAAATGTGGCTATGTCTCATCCCTGTCGCCCTGACACCAAAGTTTATACATATTGAGTCCTTTATTTTACTTGTCAGTAATACCAAACGGAAGCTGCCAGAAGGGGGAACGACCCCAGCAACCATAGATGTTTTGTTGCTGCACCTGTAGTGTGGGGGGGGGGGGGTTTGGGCAGATAGAGGTTCATCGGCAAAATGTAGCAAACAGTGGGCCAGATAATGTTGTAATTGTGTGTGAAGGGCAAAAAGGTATAGTATTGTTTTTACAAAGAGA
>JABFEA020000046.1:3791996-3811205 GCA_019775915.2 Cyphomyrus plagiostoma
CCCCCCCCCCCCCCCCCCCCCCCCCCCCCCCCCCCCCCCCCCCCCCCCCCCCCCCCCCCCCCCCCGGGGGGGGGCCCGCCCGGGGCAGATAGCTGTTCATCTGCATCATGTCTCACACACTGGGCCAGATAAAGATGTCAGTGTGTGTGCAGGGCAAACAGGTATAGTATTGTTGTTACTAAGCTAAATGTTTGCTGATAATCACTAAAATGTCTCTACAGAGCTGAATATATGGTCATAATCAATAAAAGTTGGTCAGTTGGTCAGTGGACTCGGCATTTGAGTTTGCCTACATGTTGCCGGCTGGATGGAGTGGAGTCACATGACAGCACACACAGTCGAATGTTTTTAAGGGGACAGTACATGAAAACACACTGGAGAAAGTATCAACAGATTTTATTAAGTATTTACAGAATAAAAAAACGAAGTAACTGACATGGCCAAGATTATGTCAATTATCTGAATGTCAGTTTTCATTCATTTTCGATTAATTGCCCTGTCCTACCTGGATGGATCATTTTCAGCTTGGCGTGGGGCCCTGATGCATGCGGGGATGCATCAACACTCTGTAAATAGTCTGACGTGCACCTCCAAAGAAATTTAACTACAATTTGCTGCAATCCTGACCACGCACATGTATGAATGTTTGCAACAGTGTAGGCCGTGCAGTTTGCTTTGCGTAGAGCCTACAAACACCATAAATCACTTACTTACAATCCTGGATGCGGCCTGGGGCTGTTCCCTTGGAATGGCAAAGTGGTTTATGGCAAATTGGTTTGTGTTTGGTTTTACAGCTCATATAAGTTCACTGCCAACTTCCATGCATAGCCTAAAGGTAAAACAGAGTAAAACTAAAGATATTCGTGACTTTCGGGAAGAAATAAAAATCTCGTGTTACTCAGACAGAATGTTCTCTTTTCAACATATTAATTAAAGCACAGAGGAACTCCATCTACGGCCAGATAGAACAATAGCTCTCGTCATGTCATTTTTCTTGTTCAAACTGCACTTCTCCTTTCAATCAGTGGTAATGAGGCCGTTTGTTTGCTGGCACCGAAGACGGCATACTTATCACAGAGGTATCGGCTAAGCCGCTTATCGCCCTCCCAGTGAAATGCTGTCATTAATACCTCTCTAGATGTCTTCTTCGATGTTTGTGGAAGTTCTTTTAGGTAAAGCTCCCGGGAGTGTGGTTTTTATCCTGTGAGGAAAATTGTGATGTTCCAGGAGACAGATGCATTCTGCACAGTACAGGACCCTGAAACAGTTAAGTACAGTAATGCAGCAGGTATGAGGCAGGAAATAGTCGCCCACCCATCCGTTTTTTATAGCTGCTTGTCCGGTTCAGTGTTGCGGTTAATAGGCATCACATTGGAATAAATAAAAATGCAGAAAAATATAAATCTTATAAAAAATAAAACATAGAATGCATAAAGACATGGAATTTAATTTAGGGATGGCAGATTCAGTAGAGCAGAGAATCCAAATTCAATAGTGACTTTAACAGCGTTTAACAGTAAGCCAAGAACAAAGCTGTTTTGAGTCAAAGGCAGTGGCCATTGTCCTTTTTATATCTGTCTGTTTACTACGTGTTTTGTGTGCATGGGTGTCATTGCCTTTACTTGTGTCACATGCTTAAGATCTGTGTGACTCCATTCTTCATGGCTAGTGGTCCGTTGAATGTTCACGCTGTGGCTGCAGGTGACCCTTAATCCCATTGTTGAGTTAAGCCATGGAGGTCCTTGAATACCGTGTGGCTCAGCCGTATGTGAACCCTGCGGTGGGCTGAGATCTGTTTCTGTGGGAGGAGGATCTGCGAGGCTGATTGCCGGATGCCCACAGATCCAGCTGCTCTTGGTACGTTTGCGGATGAAATTCTGCATCTAATAAGCCGCCTTTGCTGTGGAGACATCGACAGAATGGAAGTTAATAGATGTTTCATGAACGCCATTTGCATAGGATATTTTATTGAGACGAGCAGATGGATTTAGGAAGCCTGAGAAATATCACATTGGATTATGATGAATTGAAGGTTGTATCTTCGGCTTGCTCTGTTGAGTTAGAAGCTTCCCTTGGACTTAACTATTCAGAATATGATTGGATGTGGTGTGATGGTTTGTGTGTGTGTATGTGTGTGTGTGGGTGAGGGGGAGGGGGTTGCATGGATCACGTTTGGGGACCAAAGTGTGGTAAAACTTGAAACTTTTGGGGTTCTTTGAAGGTCTTGGGGATATTTTTCAGGTACCCATTTGGATAACCTCAGTTTTATAAAAGTTTGTGAATGCAATCAAAAAGTAAAAAAGCCGAAATTGAGATTAGGGTTTTTCCCATCAAAATGAATGGAAGATAGGTACACCAGCGTGTGGTTTTGTGATAAGAACATTCTTTGCATGTAGAGAATACGGTGTGTCCATATGCTCATCAGAAGAAAAATCTGGCATCTCAGTTGGGCCGC
The DNA here is from genome assembly GCA_019775915.2 of Cyphomyrus plagiostoma. NCBI lineage: Eukaryota > Metazoa > Chordata > Actinopteri > Osteoglossiformes > Mormyridae > Cyphomyrus > Cyphomyrus plagiostoma. Next base: position 3,794,452 of record JABFEA020000046.1, read on the forward strand.
TTTTTGCCCTGATAAATTTCTGGTCTTTTCCACAGCTGACTCCCATTGGTTTGGCTGAGCCTCCGGTTCTCAATGATTTCATGGAGCCAGATGTTTCTGCAAATAGTAGGATTCTCAGCTTGAGATAAGGGAGCGAATGTTCAGTCTAATTTTTCTTCACCAAATGCAGAGTTACCCAGGCTGGGAAGAATCGCCAAAGATGTTCATTTTGTACGAGTTCATCATGGGTTTTCTTATCGGTGTGATGAAGCAAACACTCAGCAGTGTTGGATTCAGCCGCTAGCTGTTTTGTTTTTTTTTTGTCCTCAAAGTTTATTTTCATCTCCTTTACACTCTCCCGCAACCTGAGTAATCTTGTATTGCTGGATTTGTGAATGGGGCCTACAGTTTTCACTGGTTAAGGAACTGGAGCTTAATTGTTATGGAATCCTGATGTTGAGGAGCCTGAGTTTCCATGAATTACCTAGGTCTTTGTTTATGGCCGTTTTTGAAAAATCATTATGAAAAATGTTAGGTTTTTGTGGCTTAAAGGTTGTCAGTCTAACACCACACCGAATCTCTTGGACAGGAAGTTTCTCTGTACAAATGTGACATTAAAAACCATTTCCTATGCTTGGCTTTAAAAAATACGAGATAAAGAATAATAAATATTATAATTAGCGGCCGTCTCATGGGTAATATTTATGTGCCTGACAATGTTCCGACGTGTGACACCTCACATCTGGGGCCCCAACATGGCTTTGGCATCCTAGGCTGCTTAATCACATGTCAGAAAGTCTGAAATGAAGACGGGGGGTGCACCCTGCCGACAGGCAAGCATTTGCTGGGGGGGTCTGTCTCCAGATCTTATTCTGGCACTGGGATCGGAAACCCTTACTAATCCTGTTAACAATCATGGGAGGTATCTGGGCGGTCAGCCACGCCCCCTCGCCAAAGGTCCTCTGAGTCTGTGTTTCAGAGTGACACCCGCACGTGTGTGGACCTCCCGTTATCCCAACACATGATGGATTCGGGCTGTTCAGGAGTTTAAAATTGTCTGTGTATTTGTGCTCCTCTGTGCCCCTAGTGGTCTTGCTACACCTCTGCACCCTTCAGGACAGCATCAGTGGCGCCATGCTGTTTATCACGAACGGCTGGCGAGTCACGCCCCGCCTGCCTGTTTCTCCTGCTCCGCTGCAGATAAACCTGCAATACGCATGTGACGTGTCTTTTTTTGTCAGTTAACACTGGGGTCTTTAGTGTGAACGTTTCAGTACTCACTTTCTCTTGAGTTATTGGCATTTACAGGCTCTATAGCTCTTTCCTGCATTAATTATGTCCATCCTCTCATTAATTAACACTGTTGGGCTTAACCTGTAGTGCATCTTGGATTTAGTCCCCAAAACATCTCACACATTGTCCCCCACTTCACATTTTAGCAGCACCTTTTGTGTGATACCATAGACTGGGTGGAGCAATTCGGTGAAATCTATCTCTTTCCACCTCCCCCTTCTCCTCAAAATCTCTCTGCTTTGTTCACGGTGAGCAGATGTAAGCCAGCCGGCCGATTAGCTGGCCCTGCTGACGAGACCCCTGAAGAACATGATTTCAGGGCGCCGGCTACAGCCGCACGCCCTCCCCACCGGGGGGCTCCCTGTGCCCGAGCGGATGTGGCATGCAAGGTGACATGCTGCCAAGGTGGGTGTCTGCCACACCACAAACGGGCACTCAGACTTTCGCACAGATGAGGTGCTTATACTGCTTATGTTGCCCAAAGACTCCCTATCCTTTGTCACGAAGGCGACCATTCCGCTTTGGATTTACAGAGATCTCGTAATTCCAACCAACATGATGAGATTTAATTTTTTTATGTACAACCTTCTGTCCAGGAACAAGCACTCAATCTTTACCCTACCCTGCTCTTTAGTGTTCAGTAACCCCCCCCAATCGTATGGCTATGTACAGTCTTATCAGATTGTTAGGTTATTTCTGTACTGTTAGGCACATTCTGCAATCATGACATGCTCTTGGGGTCTCTGAGTGATTAATTACTCTGGTCATTTTGCTGTAGAACACGTACTAAAGTGGCCATTTTTCCAGCTGCTCTCATTAAAGCCCACTTCCTGTTTGTCCACCATTTTTTGATTGCCGCATCTTATTCGTGTGCCCATGTGTTTGATTATAATTGCAAACTGGCTGGGCGTTTGAAGTTCTTTCAGAGGGTTTTCTGGCTTGCGGGCACGCTCATGGCATGGTGTTGCGGGGGTGCCCAAACCTGGCGATGAATGTGTGCTCCCACCTGCCCGTGTGTCTGGCTCCAGGTGCGGGTCGATGGGGTGGCCTCTGCAGGGTGCTTGGCAGGATCCCTGTCTCATGCTGAACCTCCTGGTGATCGTCTGCCACCTGGCCATATGGAGAGCACTGCCTTAATGATTCCGTTCAATTTGAGTTGAATATAATCGCTAAAGCTGGTGAGGGGTGTGGCTAAGAGGGTTAGACTGCTGTGTGTGTGATCAGAAGCTTGCTGGTTCAAGTCCTACAGTCAGACAAGTTTCTAAGTTGGACCCTTGAGCCAGGACCTCAACCCCATTTGCTTCAGAAGATGGCTGACCCTGCTTTCTTAGTACATTGCGTTTGATAAAAGCATCTCATAAAATATTACATTTGAGGTGTGTTCAATTTGTAGCTGTGGATGTGTGTCTATTGCGAGGCGGATGTGTGTTGAGGAGAGCTGCTTTTAAATTGGTCTGAAGGGTGGGGGTTGTTATCTGCATGCAGCATGATGTTGCATCTGTCATGATGATGGGGGGGCTGGAATGCAGATGTAAGATGGAGCTGGCAGCCCTGGGGGGGGGGGCGAACCATCACCACTGACAGCAGCTGCCAGGATGCATGTGAGGGGGGGTCCCCACAGGATGTCCAGAACTTACAGCTGCTGTCACACAGGTTGAACAGAGAAAATGTGATGAACAGTCGGGGTTGGTTTTAATAATTATTTAACTTTGAAGATTGAGCTTTTCACAGCTGCGTTTGGGCTGAGAGCACTATGCTGGTGAATCGATTGGTACAGTGCGGTCTGCGTTTCTGTTGTGGAACCCAGTAGGCTTGAGGTCTTGCCGTTCTCGCTGAAATCACTGCTGTGCTCACGCCTCTGAAGCCTCCTGCTTAGCGGAGCGGCTGAACATGTCGAGATGACCCTTAGGCAAAGCTCTGGATCGCACAGGAACTGAAGAACGCCTCATGTTCTGTTTCCATCTGACTTCAGACAGGCCTGTTTTCGTTTACTGACTGGGAATCGGTCTTTCTGTACTTCCATCTCCTGGCACTTTAGCAGTAATGTGAATGTCACCCAGGACCTGGTGAGTTTATTCAGGATGACCTGTTATGATCTAAGAGTTATTATCATTTAATAACTCCTGGTGAACACTGTACATGAATGGTCCTTAAGATCTAGGCATGGTCCAAATGTTCCCTAGTATGTCTGAGCCAAGATATGGACTGCCGGGTATGTTACAGTATATAAGGTGTTTCCTGTATGCGGAGGAAATCCAAGATGGAGAGCTTTGGTTTTGAAGACCCCTGGCAATGTCGGGCTTCCAAGCTACTTGTCTGTAGGTTTCTCGGGGTTCTTCCCCAGTCACCCTTCGATCCTGGACCACCTGCCCCCAAAAAAAGAAACCACCTCCCAAATTTATCTGTGCCTTTCCTCGCCGCTTCTTCTTTATCTTGTCCATGTTCGTTTCCAGAATCCCTTTTATCCTTGGAAGAGCCTTTCACAGGCTGCCTATAGGCGCACAGAGAGAAAGGCCCGCATTCACAGATAATGCGTCTCTCTCGCTGCTGTCACAAAGGCCTTGGTATTTCCATTTTTCCATAATATCCAGAGGAATATGCTTCTTACTCTGACAGTAAGCGTAGGAGTCGGGACTTTTGATGGAAGGTGTGCCACTGATTATTGTCATTTGTTTCTTCCTGTGGATCTCTGTGAAAAGAGCAGCGAGTAGAATAGCTTGGGATTTGGGCTTTGTTGTCTGGGGGGGATTCTAGTGCATAACCATAATAAAGTTAGTTACACAATGTAAGTGGGTGAAATATTCCTTCCTTCCTTCCTTCCTTCAGTCATTCATTCAGTTATTCATCCATCTGTTTTCCTGTACAGGATCGCGGAGCCCATTTTGCAAGCAGCGGGCGCTAGGCTACAAAAATTCATATGTAAAATAATTTTTACAATGACATGCTCTTGCAAATACCCCAAAATATTTGCAGTGGTGTCTGCTTCACTCCACCACCGGATGGAGCTGTTTAAGTTTTATTCTCCGATATACAAACTCTGCGGCTTTGACCTCCCCGCCTCCAGCTTCATCTGGCGTTTCGTCCTGCTCCCGGCCTCCTGGCCCAGCTCTACACGAGGCCGAGGCCACCCGCAGCACCGAAAGCATCCCTGCCCGGTGAAGTTGGCGTAATCCAGACACTTGTGAAAAGCTGCTTTCTGCCTTCTCACCCCCCACACCCCCTAGACCCTGTGTTCTGATCAAGCATCTGAGGTGAAGCTTGGGGGGCAGGGCGTTGGTGGTTGAGAAGAGCTGGAGAAGAAATTTAATCACATTAGAAGCGGTACTAGCAAAGCTATTTCCAAATGGTTTGGAGGATATTCCCCCCCCCCCCACCGGAATCATCTGCATGTGCAATGGAAATGCAAAAAGGCTCAAAGGAAACACAGATGGGAGCGTCGGACCCGGAGCCAGCCTGGGGGGGCCGCCTGGTTACCATGAGTGAGAGGCGGTTCGGTCTGGGAATGCTGCCCCCTCATTCCCATTCAGCGGCCGTGAGTCACTGGCTCTCTTTGTGCTGCTGTTCCGGTGCGGATTTCAGCTCACTGACGGCACCCTTAATTGACACTGAACCGAAAAGGGAATTAAAAGGCATTTTAATTGTTTTATTACTGTTGTTATAAACATGCGAGTGGGAGTCTCTAATGCTATGTGAGGGATTGGAGCAGAAGATGGTTTGCGGGTAGATTTACTGAGGTCAGAAAGTAGGCCAGAGAATCTCTCAGCCACTAATAATCAGCGACGCTGGTGATCGCTTTGCTCTGCCTGTTCTCCGGGACTCTGGGAATTTATTTGGCAATACAGTGGACCCTCCTGCATGGTGACTTTCCCCGTCGCAGTTCTGGTCGATCACAAGGTCGGCGCAAGAAATTAAGTGAGAATTTTTTGGGAGAGTTTTTTGGCACTTTGGGGGACTACACACAAAAAGTGTAGTACCAAGCTTATCAGGCCCCCTGTGCCAGCGAAACCAAGGGGTGTTAGATTTAATCCCGAGGTGCTTAAAGGGGGGGAGGGAATTTGAGGTCTCTTTAATTTCCTGCTAGCCATAATTCAACCTGAACAAAGGAAGCCTGCATTTTTTCGCTAATCTGCAGTCTACATTGGCTTTTGGTTTATCCACACAACAGTTCTGTTCACTCCATCCTTGATTTTTTTTTTTTTCTTTACACTCATATTGTGATTAAGATAAAAGCCGTCCAAGCCTCAGGAGTTTGTCTTAAATCACACTTAAATCAAGATGTCTTGAATCACACTGATTTACATTTTTTTTTCATTTATCAGACACTTTTATCCAAAGCGGCCTACAGTACAGAGGAGGCTTACAATTCATGAGCTCTTCCTAGGATTTGAACCTGTAAACGTAGCATTGGTAGCACTGTGTTCTACATGTTTAGATCCTAGGGTCATAGCATAAATTCCCTGACCGGCTATTGTACCTCGGCTGTGGCAGTAAGACCGCTGAATCCTAACTAGTTCACCACAACAGGGGGTTTATTGTACAAGCAGTGAAATTATGCTGTTATGTTGACTAGTCGGGCCACACTGATCTTGCTCTTTGTAGCATCACATAGATGAGCATGACCGTAGTGTAATGTAGGGTTCTTCTGTCGAGGTGAAGTTAATGTGTAGGTAATACTTCTGGTTATTTGTGTCTGGACCCAAATACACAAGAAAGGGGGCTTTATATATATATATAAAATAAAAAAAAGAATGGGCTTAAAATACTAGTGAGTTGGAAATGGACAGTGTCAACCTCTCTGTCTGTCCCGGCAGGTTCTGGCTGGGCTGTTCAAAGCCCCGCTGTGGGATTCCAGCTGTTGTCAGACCTCCTGACCTCCCTTGTGCACTCCTGGCTAAAATGCCTCCTTGATACATTCAGCTGGCGGCTGCCCAGGACCGGCTGAAAACCAGTCCCTTCCCTGGGGAGAGTAAAGTTAAAAGCGATGCAGCGTTTTCGGTCCCCAGCTTCTGTTTCCGTCAGCCGTGGGTTAAGTGGTCTAGGCAGGGACCGCGGGTGAGAAAAGCAGAGAGTGGCCATTTCAGCACAAGTCGTGGCGGCTCGCTGGATCTCTGTTGCTTCTTCTAAGACCAGCTGTCTTGTTTTCACAATTGGTCCCAGCAGCCGTCTGACAGGCTTGCTGGAGAATCAAGCAGCCTGTAGGGAGCCTTAAACTCTCTCTTGGGAGAAGCCTGAGCAGGACCAGGCGTCATCGTGGCTGTCATGGTTTTTGATGGACCTGCACCATGTCCGATCTTAATATCGACATTACATTGTTATGCACATGCAGTTATAACATTGGAGCACGATAGTCAGCTGGGTTATGTTACACTAATCCATTTTCACTTGGTTATAGGAGAGGAGACTCAGCAATTTTAATGATGGTTTCTGTTTCAAGATTATTTAGTAACACAGTCTAAAGCTTACCACCGCTGGTTTTGTGTGAGGCACGCATATGGTCTGGGGGACAGTAATAATATTATTTCATCTTTATTGTCAGACTCACTCATAGATAGTGTGGTTTGTTTGTGAGAAATTTAACAAAAATGAGTAAGGAGGAGAAAAAGGAGGACTGGTCACCGAAAGAGGTCAGCCTGGTATGGAGATATATATATTTTTTGGGTAAATTTCCAGCTCCTTTTTTGTTTTATAAATATAGCAATATTTGTTGCAAAAATGTGAAATATCTCAGTGTAAATTTGTCGATATTACTCAGCCCTAGTTTGTGTCAATTGCTGCCTTTGTTCGCCGGCTTGTCCTAAGTTAGCCTCCCTCTCTCTCTTTCTTTATCCATTTCAGCAGCAAAAAATACCTGTGGCCTGACGGACTTCACTTGCAGCAATGGCCAGTGCGTGCCTGCTAGGTGGCGCTGCGACGGCGAGCCTGAGTGCTCTGATGGGTCTGATGAAGTGGACTCCACGTGCAGTAAGAATTACCGGCCTCCTCCCTTGTCCGGACTTCCGGGATCAGCAGCTGTTGTTGACCAAACGCCTTTTTCTAACACAAGCTTTATACACCGTCTGCTGCTTTCTGGTTTATTATGCGTTTGTTTTGATAAAGCAGTGGGTTTATGGCATGTTAACTTAGTAGCACAAAGAACTTAATCTTTTCTGCTTTTTTATCGATCGGTTTAGCAGCAAAGGCTAAAGAAGGGACATTAGGCATTATGTTAATATTTTTGTCTTCTTAGGATATTCATAAAATTGTGTTTTTACTGGTTCAGAATTGAAGACCCACTGGGATTAGTGGGCCTGTTCTCTGTCACTGCTCCTGGGAAGGACAGTGGTGGGCATGGGCATTTTTCATGTCTTTATGTGTAGTGCGATCAGGGACAGCCTGGCGGGATGATCAGTGCATAAAAGCCATCCAGATTCCACCTGAGAGGTGAGGTGTGTCCAGTAAGCTTTAGGAGATCTTTGCGGTGGTTCGTTTACAAACAGGAACATTAGAGGTCAGTTTGATCTTAATCAAGGATGACTTGATGTTCATTCCCCCCCTGGGATCAGAAAAGCCTGCCTGCCTGCCTGCCTGTCTGTCTGTCTTTTTTATCTTTTATTATATATGTTTGTATTTAACAATAAGCCATCTGGAAATGAATTTTGTGCTCGGCAACTGGATTGTTCAGCAGTTTTTTTTTCATAAGCTCTCATAACACCAAAGAGTCTCTTCAACTGGTCTGACAAAACTCTGCAGCTGCTGCTGACCTCAGTGGGGCGCTGTGCCATCCATGGCTCGCTGTGAAACGCTAATCGCGTAATGACTGGCAGCAGTGTTTGTCCGCGCTGTGACAAAGGGGAAATCACCATTAATGGGTGGTGGATGCTATAGAACTATGGATATCTGTCTTCTGCTCCCTCTGATTTACACCAGCTCTTCTCAGTCCTCATCCTGAGTTTTCAGCTCTATTCTGAAGGCTGATGTTGGAGCAGAAACCTGAAGACTCTGATTGCCCTCTTACAGATGCTCACAGACTAATGAGGAACATCTTCCTGGTTTCTGTGCTCTTTACAAATCATAATGAATCTTTACACTGTTTTTGCCCAGACTTGTTCCATCTGTTTGGTCACACTTCAGCATTATATATCTTATTGTAGCTTTAATTTTTAGAGTTTCTGTACCAAAGTCCTTCCGCTTGATCTCCCCAGGGACAGCCACTCAGCCAACTTCTCAAATTTGAGCGTAAATGGGTTCCTGTTGTGATCAGTAGTCTCCCACGAGGGACTCTGGCCTCTGCTTTAGGGTATTTGTGCTGTATTCAGACACGTTGAGCTTTAAAATGAAATTGACGCAGCTTCAAATGCGGACAAGAAAGCGATTCGCTTTAAATTGAGTGATGCTTGCCTTCTGTGGCGCATTCTGGAACATTCGGTTCGGCCATGAGGGTAACACGATTGGGCGTCGTTTGTTGAGAGGGATCACCCCGCCGGCACAGGCTGATCGATCTGTGACTTCCACCGGTTGCCATGGGGTTTAGCGGGAGATGCTCTTGAGCGGCAGCAGGATAGTCAGCCGTCTGCGTTGATTCTCCTTCAGAGGAGTGTATTCCATCTGGGTATAGTGCCGGCATTGTGGGCGGGTATCAGCCGAGCGTCTGCCCGTCATATTTGAACTTAACGATAAAGTGTTAAATCTTAGCTGCTTGCTGTGTTTCTTGTGGAAGCTGGAGGTGCAAACGACTCCAAGTGCAATACCGAGCCGCCTGCCTGTACTTCATGATGCTCCTGCATCATGCTGCTCTTTGACTATACACGTGGCAGGTTTAATTTCATGCTTTAAGCTACAGCCTTTGGAATGATTTCCCGTGTGGCCCTGTGGAAGTGGAACCGGCCCCCCTCCCCATCCCCAAACCGTCTGACATCAGTGTCATTTCTGCCCGATGACAGCTTAGCCAAGTCATTAGAACAAGAAGTTTAATTTAGTCTGTATCAAAGATGCTTCTGCCCTTCCTTAGCTTCTCTGATGGCGCTCTCCCATCTCTCTACACAGAACAGCAGAATGTCAACCCATCTCAATATGGCAGTTTGGTTTCCTGTTATCACCGTTGCAGGATTATTTTTTTCACTTGCAGGGAGAAATGTGTTTCAGTCCCCCTAAGTTTGGCCTCATTCCATGTTTGTATGTATATAATTAAAAGAAGTATACATGTCACCTGAAGTAGTGGTGGCTTAATCAAAGTAAGCAATGATGTCTTATGGGGGTGTTCTTATTTAAATACATTACTTGTGTTAGACACATGGAACTTGTATTGATGTGTCTGTAGGTTCCCAGGCTTGGGTATTAATGTAAATGAGATTGAGCCACCCATCGCCATGGCATTGTGCAGTTGGGTTTGCTTAGGATGTGGTTCTGCTGGGGACAGAGTTTAATTGATGCTAGGCAACTATTGCATATGGCTGCTTTTGCATGGGTAGCACTGGGGTCTGAGCCAGGGCTTACTGTGAACACTGGTGTCTGATGGAGAGATATTTGTCTGGTCTGCAGCATGGCGGAAAAATCGGTTGTGTGTGGCATGAGTCCAAAAAAGAGCGGGATAAGTGGGACACTCTCGTCTCTTCATCGCCGATGGACTGACTGACAGTGCAGGAGGTCTTGATGCTCCTGTCCCTCCATCGCTGCTGGGCTGGCCGACAGCGTCCCTGAAGTCCCTGAAGACTGCTGACCGTCACAAGCGCCCAGGGCCCAGAGATGGTGGGAAAGTCTCAGTTGTAAATCCCAGTGAGCACTATGCAATAATAAATAATCAGTGATTCATCGCTAATTAGATGGAGCCATTTAAAAATACCACCGGGAACAAAAAAATAGAGAATTATTCTGACAAATTGAATTTCTGCTCAGAGAAAAATAAATTTCCCAGGGCAGAGCTGGAAGACATGGTTTACCCTTGGTGTTTGTAATTTTTAATATGATGAGACATCAACAAACTTTTTCAATGAGGAAGCTGTGCTGCATTAGGTAGAATCTGTACACAGGGTTTGGCATTCTGATGTCGGTGGAACTTGTAAAGAGAAGAGGTTTTATGAAGGTGGATCACAGCCTGGGTACGAGTGATGATTCACAGATCCCGCTGAATTCCTCTCTTGCTGCGACGCTGTACCAGCCCTGAAAATAGAGCATCCGCCTTTTGTTTCTCCTGTATAAATTTACACTGTGAAGGAGGCAGGCAGGCCACCCCCCCAACCCCCCCATGCATATGCTGCTTTGTGCTCCACACGCTAGGCATCTCCTCATCACACATTACGCATCCACCCCCAGCCTCATGCCATTTCAGTGGCAATCTGTACCAGTCCTGTGAATAACAGTGACACAGTGCTGAGCCAAACACCAGGGGGCGCTATACCTGTGATCAGAGGGTTGCCAGTTCAACTCCTGCGGCTGGCATAGTGGGAGCCCTTCAGCAAGGTCTCTAACCCTGAATTGGTCCAGGGACTGGCTGACTCTCTTCTCAAAAATGTATGTATCTTTAATTAAGTTCTCTGCTAAATAAATAAAATGTGTAATGAAAGATGAAGAGACCAGGGGCCCTTATGGCATGAACAAGGAGCCCCCTTTCTGTAGGACGTGATTCTTTACATGCTATGTTCAAATATTTAATTGTCACGGCCGTCAGCTGGAATGGAATGACCCAAGGCCTGATGTCACATATTAGCTGTTAAAACAACTATTGGGGATGTCTTGGCGATGTGTCTTGGTGATGTGAAACATGTATGCGGTCCTGCTGCACATCAGCCGCCATCTCCTCCCCTTGGATCAGAAACGTGGAAGCGTCCCATTTCGGAAGACTTACCAATAGACGAGGGGAATAAATTTTATCTTTTCCCCCTTAGGATCTGAACAACTGAAATCTTATTAAAAGCCAAATGAGAAATTAAAAATTGATGCTTTGTAGTCGTTGAATTAATTCATATCATATTGGAACAGTACAAACAATGAGATGTGTCATAACCATTAAAATTTATATATGGGGCTGCATATTACTGGGGTAATCAGTACTGGTGACCACTGTTATGCTTCAGTTGTAATATAGAAAGGTTACATTGAATTTATTTTTCATGACTATTGCATTTCAGTTGAGGTGTTGCTGAGGTATGATCAATTTATTATATTTGGTAGCGGTACGTGTAAAATATTATTATAAACTAGCTGCTTGGGCAACAGTGTTATTGTTGGAGTAGAGCTTGATTATTCATCGCTGTCGGAGAAGTTATTAACAACCCGAGGAAAGGGATCGTATAGATGATTATTGCTTTTTTCTGTGGAGGAGTGAGCTGCACAGTCACGTATGCCGTTTGTACACCTTCCCGCTGATTGGCAGTTGGCGTTTCAGTGTTTAGAAGATGACTGCACCTAAACCCGGAGTAAATTTTTTTAACTGTACTGATGTGTCATGATCATTTAAGGTGCCCTTGGTCTTTGGGGGAGAAGTAGTACCTTGGTTTCCTGTGGCATTTCTGACTTGGTTATTCCTCTCGAAGAATGCCTGAGTGCCCAGTGCCTGCTGTGCTTCAGCATGTTCCTGTTGGTCCGGTGTGGTTAATCAAAGGTCCATTGGTGCCACCTAAACCCACAGCCTTCCATGCATAGTGAGAGCTATGCAATGTGCACATTTCATTTCTAAAGCTCGTGGCTTTTATTGACCATTATCACTTGGTGTCCGCTTAGATACTTAACCACCAAAACCACCCTTCATCTATGGCGTGAACTTGGTTGCTGATGAATTGATTTCTGCTGCTGTCTGAAACGGGATGGCCTTCGGGGAAGAAGTGGAGCACCAGAGATGAGGCTCTGGACAGATAATTGGCCACCGGATGTGTTCCTCAGGCTCGCTCACTTTTGAGCCCATCGTCTTATCCATCTTGTTAGTTCCCAGGTCTCAGAGGAAGTTGTCAATAAATCTATCAGACAACCTGAGCTGTTGACGGACCCGGTGGGGGTCTATGTGTTTTCTGGCCAACCTACCTGGACAACTGTTGTTTTCCCAGTGGCCCACCAGTCGCCTTTCTGAATGCACCGCTGGGCCTCTTTACCGCAAACGCTTGCTGAGGATTCTCTGTGTCAAACGGCGATAATGTGACTAAAGTATGCAAGTCCCACTTGACGGAGATCTCAAACACAGTACACAGACCGAACCGGACCTGTCATTGCTCTCTGTATCCGGGCTCCACATACAACAGGTCCAGCAGAGCGTGTCCGGAGATAAGTCCCACGAGGGCCGCGCCCAGCATCTGCGGCAACAGCTAAATGGGAAGACTGGGTTGGTAAACACGCAGAGTTCGTGCGCTGATGGTTTGCCGTGACGGCCCACTTAGGGGGGGTAACGCGCGCTGAGGTCTGTGCCAAGATTGTGCCCCCCCTCACGGCCCAACCTCGATTAAATGGGGCAGGATTCAGATGGCAAACCCCTGATGGCTGGCAGTGTGTGTCTTTGACGATACGACATGTACACGGGGTTCTCTGTGCACTTTAAAGAGGTCAGAAAACATACAAGAAAATCCTCATTTCCCCATATAGTCAGAAACCTATTTACCAGGCAGAGCCAGGATGCTTCTCCTGGGTGCTATGCACAACAAAGTCTCCCAGTTTTAGCCAATTTACTGGAATGTGTGAATTAGACACATCTTGATGAGCTCATCCGGTTTACGTGGGATGATCCTTTGTTTGCCTGCTGTGTTTTCCTGTCTCAGCGGCGGAGCGACGCGGCTGTTCGGCGCTCTGTTGGGCCGCCGGATTTCACCGGTTTATCCTCTCTGTCCGTGTCCTGCGAGCCTCAGACGATCGACCTTCCTTCTCTGCCTCCCTGAGAGACTGTGCAGCGGCGTTAATTAGGCTACGTCAACATTCGTTCCGCGGGGTTAAGTTGGAAAGCCCGGATTAGCATAATGCCCAGCACTTTTTTTTTTTACCTAAATATGACTCTCAGTGGCGAAAGTGGGCGAGTGTGCTGCCCCCGCCTGTGACCAATCCCAGGACGTCATTTATCGGGCGGTAGGCCTCTGTCGGGCCGTTAAGCGCCGGCAGACGTTTGGTAAATCCTCCCGTGAGACCCACGGCAGCCCAGCCGTGCCAAGTGAGCCGAGTGTGCCAGCGTGCTTGGGGGGGGGGGGGAGAGCCCCCCAAATAGGATTTAGCATCTAAGAAGGCTGGCAGAGAGAAGGCCGTCACCGGGCTGTGATATAAAGAACTCGCTTAAGTGGTATTGATTTTGAAGCCAGTTTTTGAATTTTAGGATTATAAAATACAATTGGTCAGCTGATGGTAACCGTGGTGCTGTGATAAGATGAACAGTTCCGTAGCCTGTGTGATGGCGTGCCCAGTTTTGGCGAGGGGCACTGTCACTTTGATGTATTGTAAGCAGTTTTTGCTCAGCAGGCAGAAAGCAATAGGGCTGATGGCTAATGGACTTTGCTAATAGAACCTTGGCATGTTGCCCCATAACTGGGGTCGCGGCCGTGTTACCGGAGCCCCTTTCCAGGCCCCGCTGAGTCTGCGCCACCCTCCCGCCCCGACAGGTCGACAGACGTGCCCCCCGGAGAAGTTCGACTGCGGTGGCTCCACCAACAGGTGCGTGTCGCTGTCATGGCGATGCGACGGAGAGCGGGACTGCGAGAACGGGGCGGATGAGAAGGAGTGTGCCGCAGGTAGGTCTCAAACCGTGGGTTTGGGGCTAAAGCATGCCACATGGTTATTAGGATTAAATATCATTTTAATCCTAATAATTCTTAAATTATATTAAGATTGAGATTATATTAAGAGAGCGAAATACCTGCAGGGTTGGGGGTTCGAATCCTGCGTTACTTTGCTGGTCTGTGGCATATTAAAAGGCAGCTGCGCTCTGGAGCAGTCCTCAGTGATGGCTGATGATGTTTAGCACCCTGTTATTCTTGGAAATGCAGATTGGGGCCCCCAAATCCACGGGGCCCATCCCTCAGTTGATCACAGCCGGCAGAGGGTAAATGACAGGGGCCCCGACTCTTCATCAAAGAGGCAGTGTTGATACATGGGTCTCTGTGAAACGTCCACAGAGAATCGGCGTCTTTTCTAGAACTTTCTTCAGAACGGCAGGTCGGCAGGGTATTTCCACTCCATCTGCTGGAAAGGCGGCATTGATTTTTTTTTCTTTTTTTCCCCCTTTGGCCCCTGACCCATGCGATTACGCACCTCTGGAGTCGGACACAGAGGCTTTAAATCTCCATCTCTCGTGGGTCTCTCATCTCCTGGCTTCTAATGAGGCAGACGCCGGACCGGCCTCTTAGAGTTAACAGCTCGTGTACCACTCCTGACTATGGTGGCATAGGAGCCCAGGCTGCCTGCTTGTCTGGGTGACCTAAGTCCCATATTAGTCTGGCTGGGTGTTGCCACCCAGTGCCCCCAAGTGGAGGGATGCTACTGCATTGAGGAGCGTCGCTCATATGGTGTTTATGCTAACCGCAGGCATACAGGCCAAACTGCGAAGCTGTGTTTGGGTTAGGGCCTTGTGTTTGCGTTTTCCGTAGTGTTGGGGATTATAGCACGCGCCCGATTATGGGCCACGTTTCTGCTGGAGACCCTATCGGATGCCCTTAGGTTACACTGAGTAGCTCATGCTTATTAGACCTATTGGTCTGGAAGCCTCAGTCCTCTTAAGGCTGGATCACTGAGGACTCCCGGAGCCACAAGGGGATGTTGGCACATGTTAGCTTTAATTGCCCTTGCTTTTACTCACACCCCGGCTTGTGGTGCTGGGAGTTTTTTAATCACGTGATTCTGTTTTCGCCAATCAGATAAGCCGTCTCCGTGGCCATAACTGTGCTGATCACGGGGGGGGGGGGTTCCACATCATTTCCTCTTGTGGAAGCACTTATTTCTCCCAACGTTGGCAATTTTGCAGAAAAATGAGCAGGGTTAGGGTGTGCAGCAGACTGGCGTGGGGGTGCTGTCTTCCCATGAACGGCTGCCAGCCCTGCTCTAATCCACCGCTTCTTCAGAGAGTGTAAACAAATTGATTTAGAGGAAAGGCGGGAAGAAATGACAATCAGTGGCTTTTTTTGCTGGGGTAAGGCTGTTTGCAGCCTTTGCACTCCCACCATGTGGACACATCTCCTTCCTGAAAGTGTGTGGGGACACAGTGTCATACCTGCATCTAATATTAGCTTAGCATTTAGCATCTTTTAGCTCCAAAATCCACAAGCTCTCCTTTTATTCCAGAAGTTCCTCTAAGGTCCTGGTCTTCAGCTCCTTTCATTATTCTTCTTTAAGAAAATTAATTTGTAGTCAAAAAGTTGTGCATTATATTCATAAACTGTGGCAATAAAGTAATGCAGGTACACAGGTATAAAAATGGCTGCTACGCAACTGAAGAATATAATATAACCTGTGGTAGAATGTGTAATGAAACCTTATAGCAGCATAAGCTTGGATCTTCAGCTGTGCCTGGTGATCGCAGTATCGAGTCGGGAGGTGGTGATATCAGTGTACTAATTTATGCTGTGTGGTATGAGACTCTAACAAGATGCCTTTGCTCTTTAATGTGAAGTAATAACCTGGCAAAAGGTGCAATTACAAACGCCCCCTGGTGTCCTGACACATACATTACGGTGCCTCGTCACAAAGGATCTGCAGGCCGATGATGAATCTCAAGCCAGTCAGTGCCGTTAATAGCTCAGTATATCACGCCTGCATTCCTGTGCACTGTAGCTGTATTCAGACCTGTGTGCATCTGTTGTATGCGTGAAGGCAGACGCTAATAAAATGAAATGTTTTCTTCACTCTGCTTAGTGATGTATGCATTACAGATGAAGTTGTTACAGAAAAGGCAGTAAAGGAAATGGGTCTGGAATTAGCTAAATTAGCCTTTGGTAGATGGCGTTGCGTAGGTTGGCTATGAGCAGTGGTGTTTGATGTAAACTCACTCGAGTTAGAATAAGTATGTGTGCAAACGCTTATGTGCCCCCGGCAAAGTTTTGCCTTATCGGGGGTGACAAAAGAGACCATGTGTATCTAGGAAGTTGTGACCCCTCTTCTAGAAGAACAGCCAATCACAGTAGTGCCCCAACCCCCACCCTTTTTAAAATTAATTGTGTCTGTTAATTAGGGCTGCGACAACGAATCGATTAAATCGATAAAAATCGATTACTAAAAGTTGGCGACGAATTTCATAATCGATTCGTTGCGTCGCGTGACGCGGAGTAATTTGATTATTAAAAAAAAAAACTTTAGTTAAGCGCGGAGCGGAGTGAACACACTCGGTCTCTCTCGCGCACTGATGCTGGCATAGTTCAGCGCCTCGTAGACAGGGCGGAGCAAAAAAAAAAAAGATACATGGTAGAGGAAAGATACATGGCGGAGGCAGAGAAATCCGTGCGACCCAAGTCATCCAAGGTGTGGGAGCATTTCACACTAAATAAACAGAAAAAGTGTGTAAACTGCAGAATATGCAAAAGCGACATGGCATGGCACGGGAGCACCACCGC
>JABFEA020000046.1:3815323-3826522 GCA_019775915.2 Cyphomyrus plagiostoma
CCCCCCCCCCCCCCCCCCCCCCCCCCCCCCCCCCCCCCCCCCCGCCCCCCCCCCCCCCCCCCCCCCCCCCCCCCGGGCGCCAATGAGCCAGGATAAGGAGGCGACCCAGTATCTGCTGCTGCTTCCCTTCACGAGTGTTCCTCCCGCGCCCCCCCCCTGCCCCAGATGCCAAAGCCTGTGGCAGTGACGAGTTCCAGTGCGGCAACCGCAAGTGCGTGGCGAGCTCGCTGCGCTGCGACGGCGACGATGACTGCGGCGACGGTAGTGACGAGGAGGCGTGCGCCGCGCCCACCTGTGGCCCACACGAATTCCGCTGTGACAGCTCGGAGTGTGTGCCGCTACTGTGGAGCTGCGACGGCGACCCTGACTGTGCCGATCGCTCCGACGAGTCCGCTGAGCGCTGCGGCACGCGGCGTGTGGCTCCTGCCGTCCCCGGGCCCCGATGTGGCCCCGCCGAGTTCCTGTGTGGCAGCGGCGAGTGCGTGCGCCTGGCCTGGAAATGCGACGGCGACGGCGACTGCAAGGACAAGTCTGATGAAGTGGACTGCCGTGAGTGTCCCGCCCCTCGCTGACCATGTGACCTAGGCCTCATTTATTTACACCCTACAGCACCCCCCATCTGAACTCGTGTGTATCTGCATGCTGTAAACATGATATGTTGGTAGGAAATTAATAAGATATCAAAAGCTTATTGATACACAGGTGTTATACATTAATGTGGTGTGACGTGATACTTGCATATTATCCATCCATCCATCCATTGTCACTACCTGCTTTGCATGTTCAGGGCTACGGGGGGTCTGGAACCTATCCTGTAGGCTAAAGGCACAAGGCAGGGAATAACCCAGGATGGGGTGCCAACTCATTGCTGGGCAAACTCACACACCAGTCCCTCACACGCATGAGCAATTTGGTAACTTCATTAGCATGTTCTGGGACTGTGGGGAGAGATTGGAGCACCAGAGGAAACTCCACGATGACATGGGGAGAACATACAAACTACACATGGAGCCATGCAGAACAGCGTATTGTATTATTAGTAGTAATTATATTTCTGCACTGAAGTATTTTATATATGAGGTGTGTCTGTGATTCTCAAGGCAAGTCTATGCGCACAGATGAATGGATCTTGGATTTGACACAGACATATTCATAGAGACAGAGACAGACAGTCCTGGGGGCTTAATGATGATACTTTTTTTCTCAGCTTGTGGCAGGCACACATTTACAGCACTTGTCCCTGTGTGCATTTGGCTCCGGTGCTCATTAATAGGCAGTAATAGGTACGGCTTCCCCTTACTGCTCCCCAGTCTTCATGGCGACGGAGCTGTTTATGATCCCATGTCCTGTTTCTGTCCCTCCCGTGACTGAGAGAGTAGCCGTAAATGGATGTGACGTTTGCAGAATTGGTTCAGTGGCTGATTCGTTCACCTATGATGAGATGTAATGCACAGCTAATGAAGACTGAAAACAGTAGAAACGATTCAGGGCTGTCCCCAGTAATGCTTGTGTGTGTGTGTGTCTGTGTGTGTGTGTGTGTCTGAGCCTCAGGGCCTCTGAGGTCCTCGTTTTAAGTAAATACCGTGTTTTGTTTGGTTTGGTTATTTTTCTTCTCCTGCTCCATCACTCTCCTTCATCATTCCTTCATCCTTCCTTTGATGGATTTTGAGTTCTGCCGTGAATTATTTGAGCCATCAGATGTGCGACCAAATGAATGTGTTCGCTCTCCATGCATCCCAGAGTGTTCAGCCGAGTTGTGATGGGGGCTCCCTGTCTGCCGCTTTGGCTTCTCCCCCCTCCCCCGTCCTCCACAGTCACCCTTCCTCGTACTGACCGCTGTAGTCTTTGCGTCTCTTCCCATCTGCATCTTCAACACAGTTCTCGTTAGCAGTCCAGGCATAACTTATCGAGTTATCGTGTGTGCGATAAACATTGTGGGAAGCTTATTTTTGAGACTTGCCAATACGTGTTGGTGTTTCAGAACTGCCTGCGCCCCTGTGCTGCGGGAGAGGTGAAAGGTCACAGATATCTTTAGTTGGGGGAGTGTGACACTGGGGGAACTGTGGATTGGGCAGGAAGTGTGGATGTTGAGGGGTTGCTAGGCAACCCTTTGATTTCCCCTAACATTTTAAGAGTCCTTGAGTGTAAAGCGGAGCAAGGGGGCGGGCTTAGGACTAGCAAGGAAAGTGAGCTCTGCGGCAATCTGTCGCTCCTGACAGCCGTCTGCCAGCCTGATAAACAGCTGTGGGTTCAAATATAATGTGCCCAATATATAAGGTGTCAAATTAGCCCCGTTCGTTATTCACTGTTTGTCTTATGTAGCAAATGATAATCTGATGGCAGGCCGAAACACTATGTGCAATTTATTACCAGCACACAGTCGACTTTTAATAAAAGTGTCTTTCATTTTCATGAGATCTGGTACTCACCACTGTAATTTAATTTGAATAATAATTCATACAGGGGATAGTTTATATAAAACTGGTGCTCATGTGCTGTAATATATATTGAATCTGGGAATTTTAATACAGTTTTTTTTATTTTGAATGGAAATTGTTCATCAGTGTTCTGTGCAAAGCACTCTGGTGGATGTGTCTGAGAGATCTGGTAGAGAGGTCTGTCATTGTTTTAATAATATTCATTTGCATCGTCGGAGGGGGTTTGCCTTGTGCCTTGTGCCTCGTGCTTGTCAGCCTGCCACAGATTCCTCCAGGCTGATCCTGTTGTTCAGGAAATGTGGAGCCTTGGTGGGGTTTGGGGTGGCTGACGAGGTGTGAGGGGCAGCCTCTCTTTAGAGCGAATGCGCCGGTTTTCCCTGCAGCCCTGCTGATGTGTCGCCCTGATGAGTTCCAGTGCGGCGACGGCTCCTGCATCCATGGCACCAAGCAGTGCAACAAGGTGCACGACTGTCCCGACTCCAGCGACGAGGCTGGATGCGTTAACGGTGAGCGGCATCAGCCGGCGTGGGGTCGCACGGCAGAGCTGGGCGGCTTCCTCACACTTCCTCACATCAACCCCCCCTCCCCCCAGCCACCAAGTGCGAAGGACCCCAGAAGTTCATGTGCAAGAACGGAGAGTGCATTGAGGGCAGCCGCGTGTGCGACTCCAACCGGGACTGCAAGGACTGGTCCGACGAGCCGGCCAAGGAGTGCGGTGAGACCACATCTGGGCCCTCCTGTTGGACCTTAAAAATATCCAGATGTCTACCTGAAGAAAAACACTGTGGTTTTGGAATGAACACCAACAGTGTGCACTATGAGTAAACTAGAATTGTTCCCCCCCACCGTGAAGATTTCAGACTGAGGGCACTTACACTATAGTTGCTCGTTAGATGGTGAACAGAGTGGGGTCATCTGATTACCCGAGTGTGACACGCGTGTGCCACAGGGAGTCCATGTGACTCCGCTAGACTGCCCGCAGGGTCACCTGCCCTCCGCCCCTTTCGCCATCCCTCCTGCTTGAGAGGGTGGGCTCTTTGAATGTTTTTAGGAAGAGGGGAAACCCCAGTCTCTTCGTGACAGATTTCTAAAAATTCCTCTTGGGGGGCATTGCCTCATCCTCATTTAGTTGTTAATGGAAAGCATATGACAGCCTTCATGTCCCCAAATAGTTAATTTCCTGCCTTTATTCACGGGAGGACAGATGAGGGTCCACAAAATTAGAACGAGCACAGAGGGTACCGGCTACAGTCTCTCCAAGGACCCTGCCTGGGTGCTGGGGTGCAGAACTGACATATATAACACCTCTGTGGACATTAAGGAGAAGACAGAATACGCCCCCTGGTGGCCTGTTGTGTCTGGACAGGTGTTGGGTGGGTGTTCATGTAAATGTTGCCCACGATTCTCTTCGCATTCTCCATAAGAATGGACGTTCCTACCCAGCATGCCTTTGGTGTAGTGCGCACACATAATAGCAAGGACAGGAAGTTCCTATTTACTGTCATGCTCCTATGGTCCGCCTGGACCTCTGACCCCCGTGTGCCCCTCCCCCAGGTCTGAACGAGTGTGCCATCAACAATGGCGGCTGCTCCCACATCTGCACGGATCGCCGAATCGGCTACGAGTGCGGGTGCCCCCCAGGATACAAGCTTCTGGACAAGAAGACGTGTGGAGGTGATTGGCTTTCGGGCTGAGCCCCGCCCTCCCCTTTGTCTACGAACTGCCGTGTCCAACCTCCTCCCCCGACGACCCCTGACCTACTTGCAATGGAGGTTACCATGACATTATTAATGCGTTTTCAATGCCCCCCCCCACCCCTCCTTCACAGATATAGATGAATGCGCCAACCCCAATGCCTGCAGCCAGATCTGCATCAACTACAAAGGCGACTACAAATGCGAGTGTTACGAGGGCTACGAGATGGATCCCGTCACCAAGACCTGCAAGGCGGAGGGTGAGGCATGCCGAGGGCGGCGACCCCACACACATTGTGCTTTGGGCCCAGCGCCAATCGAACCGCCTTCCTGTTTGCCGTTCCCACAGCATGCATTGTGTGTGTGTGTGTGTGTGTGTGTGTGTGTGTGTGTGTGTGTGTGTGGTGGGGGGGTTGTCATTGAAATGCCCAGAGACTCACTGCGGGGAAGCGATCATTTACAAAGCTCTCGCTGTTCACTGTTTGTTGAATGTCGACGTTATTTTTCATGTCCCCTGTTTGTGTGCTGCCTTTTCTGGCTTGTTGATGGTTTGATTGAGGGAGGCTCTAATTGAAATCCACATCCCTCATTTTCTGCAGAAACGTACACAGGTGCTTCATATGCTGTAAAGCTCTTGTGATTAGGACAGTCTGACACAAAATGGTCGCCATTTGCCTCTCAGATGGGCAGTGCATTATCACATTCATTAATTACTCTCCGTATAGGGCATTTTTTTATTAATGAAGCAGGGTTTTGGCCCTGTTTTCCTTTCTGCTGGTTGAATTCCCGGGTCAGAAGTCCTGCTAAAGAAAACCTGAGCTTGTAAGGTCCTACCTTAGGCTGGATAATTGTGGGCTGTCACATGGACGACCCGCTTCCTACTGGTATGTTTATGCCAAATGGGTTGAAATCGTCATTAGTACTGGCTTAGAGGCTCCTTCATTTCAGTCCAATTTCTGGCAGTTCAAGGGGGTTAACTGTGTGCTTTAGTTTCAAGTCTCTGTAATGAGGAGAGTCAATTTGAGGTGAGTGATGTAATATAACTCTATTCCCACCCTCGTGGATATATATAGAGCTTTCTAGAAAGTGCCAGCAGGTGATTCAGTGAAAGTCTCCTCCTGTCAGACACCTTGATGGATGTAAACAGAGTCTCCACGCTCAGCGGTGTGAAACCAAATTTAGGCCCCCAGTACGTCTGTGAGTTTTATCTCCTGCCGTACGTTTCCGACTCTCCTGTGTTTCTCCAGCATCCCGTCCATGTGGCGCCTTAATGTGTTTGTTCACGTTTCATCCCCAGAAGCAAATGTGTACAATCTGCTGGACTCGCGTCGCCGTCCACATCCCTGCACTCTCCGGGTCCCGTCGTTGCATGTTAAAGCTCCTGTGCCGCACTGGAGGGCTCAAGCAGAGGGGAAATTCTGCTTTCAGCTTCTGCTAGCTGCGAGTCCAGTTCAACTCATTGGGCTTCAGTTCACGTTCTTGCCATCAGCAATTATTCTCTGACGGGATTTGTTGAGCCTTCAGAACATCCGCCGTGAAGAGAAGTCGTCAGATGTCCCTAAATGGATCCTGAAAGTTCAATCTGCTTTTGTGGAGCACGTCACGGTTCAGGGGTGCGGGCGATTCCATTGGACATGGTGGGGGTTTGAGTCGTGCTGCTTGTGATCCTACCTACTGACGCTGGGGGGTCATCATGATAGTTTCAACGTGTGGCTCCTCCAGTTGACGCAGATGTGGCCTGTGGTTCCTGTAGCCTCTCTCTGCTGTGTGTGCGTCGATGACAATAAGCGGCTTGCATTTCAAGTGGTTTGAACCCCAGCAAAAGTGCATGAGGGTTAGCCGGGGAAATGAAAATGTTGTACGATTACTGGAGGAAAGTCTGCCACCCTGTTTGGGTTGGCGTGCTAATTTCCGAAGCCTGTCAGAGATTGCAGTGGGGGGATAGCGAAGGGAAAATGGGCCCTGTGGTGCAGTTGAATGTGACAGGGACTCGAGGCAACGCCGTAGTGACAGGCCAAAGGCATCTGGCTGCCGCTGTCCGTCTGGAATGTTGCAGAAAATGAGCAAAGCAGCTTCGATGCTATGTGACATTGTGTTAATAAGCCCCACCTCCCTCTGGGGCTAACCACTCCCGTTAGCCTGTGTCACCGTCCTCCTTTCAGCTCCTGGCTACACCACCCGCCCCCTGTTTCAATGAACACTGTCCAAATAACAACTTCAGCAAGCGCTGAAGGAAGGTGTTTTTTGGGGGGGTCGTCAGCTTTCTGGGGCGGTGGGTCATACCTTACTGTTCCCATTCATAATCCACTATGCAAGCCCCTTCGCTGAACCTTCGTCTTGCTCGCCATGAGACAGGTGGGTTAGGGGGAAGGGGTCTTCCATGATATATTTTGCCAGATGGCAGTCCCTGGATGATAAGTTTGGGTCCCATCACAGGGTCTGCCAGTATGCAGAGCCCCTGGGCCTGTTGGGGGTTCAGGGCCTTGCTCAGGGGCCCAGTGACTGCATCAGTCTGCCAGCCCCAAGATTTGACCTGATGACTTTCTGATCACGGGCACAGTGCCCTAACCAGCTTAGCCACACAGCACCCCCTGAATGTTAGGGGGCGCTGCGTTAGACCTGAAGCTCAGCATTGCCAGTTTTTTCCTCTGTACAGGACGGGAAGGGCTTCCCAGTGCACACTGTTGGTCATGTGACGCAGGATGAGAAACCACAGCAATCAGTTCAATTTATGTAGTGTCTCTTTTTATATACTCAGGTGAAAAAGTCTCGCAGTATAAAGCAATAAAATTGCAAGCAAGAATCAAACAAGAGAAAATAAAATAAATATAAATATAGTGCGGATTCTGGTGCTGAAAATATGCAGCACTCTGGCTAAAGGGCAGCATACGGAGCAAAGCAAGGGAACTGGTTCCAGGTTGTATATTTTGGGATGTTATGCTCAGAGTATGCAGGAAAGGGGATATTTAATAGCATGGTGACCGTAAGGACAGGGAAGCTACCACACGAATCCCCCGATGGCGTTATGGCGGAATCCACAGGTCACACTTTCCAGTTTAAAGTCAGCCTTGGGTTCCGAATTCAAGCTTCTGGATTCCAGCAGGGACGATAAATTGCCCGCTGCCATCACGTTTGGTTTGAACGTGCTTGGGAACGGGAATCCATAATTAGAGCTCTGTGGGTCTGACGCACAGCTTCAATGTGAAGCTTTTTATCTTTTTATTTAGTTTTTAATCAGAGGAGCCGGCAGAATATTTATTTAAATATTAACATGGGATCACAGACTAGTTCCGTTCGCTCACCGCGGCTGTCTCACTGCCCTGCACCGATCCCTGTGTCCTCCCCGTTTGCCACACCAGGCAAGACCCCCTACCTCATGTTCACCAACCGACACGAGATCCGCCGCATCGACCTAGTGAAGAGGGACTACACGCAGGTGGGGCCCACGCTGAAGAACGTGGTGGCGCTGGACGTGGACGTGTCCACCAACAGGATGTACTGGTGTGATCTGTTCCACCGCAAGATCTACAGGTAACCGGCACGAAGCTTCTGGCGCCGTGACCTCTGACCTCAATCTGTGCTCATGAGTACTTGGATTGAAATGTTTCAAAATAGCTGTTTCAGAAGAAAGGTGAAGTAAAACTCTATAGTCTTAAAATATTTTGAGATGGTAGGATATTTTCAGTAAAGCAAGCCAATCCTCAGGCTGGGTTTTCTGGGCTCTGGTCCAACTCTGGCCATCTGAAATACCCAGAGGCAGCTTCATTCCTCCAGTGTCTCTGAAACACAGTTGAATGCAGCGCGTCGCTTGCAATCATGCCTCTGAAGCCTCGTTTTAATCTTCACGCGGCACTGACCTCGTTCTCCCTGCTCACCGAGATGCGTAGAAGAGGAACGGTAATAGAGGCCTCTGACGCAGGTCCCCCCAACACCCGACAACGCTGACTCTTCTCGAAAACAAAGTTTAGGAGAAGAAGCAGCCAAAACTTTGGAGGAACTTCACCCAGTTTTCCTTCTTAGCTCTGCTGGCGAGTCTCAGTGCTACATGCCGTGATTTATGTGGCGGCCCTCCTCCAGTAATTAATTCTGATTAGCGCCACTCAGGTCGATGAGACCTTACCCTCCAACAGTAATTAAGATGTTTAAGGCCTGGACAGAAACGTTTGCAATTAGGATTGCAATCTGCTTTCTATGTTTATCCAATTAATATGGGGTAATTCTGGTCAGTATCCTTCTCTATGACCTGCAGACTAAATATACCTGTCATTTAAACTGCAGGGATGAGTGGATTCTCCTTATCTCTGTCCTGTCCTGTTCTGCTGCCTATAAACTAGCCTAATTAGGTCACCGCCTTCCTAATAATAGGCATCTCAGTGGATTGTGTTCGTAAGGGGCATTACACAGAGATGCCTCTCCAGAAGAGTGCCACTCTGTTTGCAGTAGAAGGAAAACAGGATATGAAGAGGGACTGGCTGTCTGAGGTTGTAGTGGGTTTTGCATGGCGTTGTGCTGTGTTGGATGTGTCCTGCTGCAGGTCCGTGCAAGTGTGGCTGTGAGTGGCTGCGAGTGGCTGCGTGTGACTGCGTGTGCTTGTCTTTTCTCTCTCCAGCGCGCACATCAGCAAGGCCAGTGACTCCTTCCAGCAGGTGACCCTGATCGACTCGGCACTGTTCTTGCCTGGGGGTCTGGCTCTGGACTGGGTCCACAAGAACCTGTACTGGACTGACTCCGGGGACAAGAGCATCTCCGTGACGACGGTGGATGGCAAGAAGAGAAGGATCCTGATCAACACAGAGCTGAGCGAGCCCCGCGCCATTGCCGTCGACCCCAAGCAAGGGTGAGACCTCTGGGTTTCACACTGGGAATGGGGGGAAGCCAGGGGTGATTCTATTATGTTTTATCGTGGGGTAGTATAAGAGGGGCCATGATTCATACAGAAGGGCTAGTTTATCCTTAGCCAATGACATGTTTGGATAAGTGACATCATGTGACTATAGGGGGGGCTAGGGGGGATGGGGAAGCAAGATTCTGACAACATGCCAAGGTTTCTAGGTAGAAAAGAAAGATCTGAATAAATGACACACTGTGGGCCAATCAGCTTTCAGCTTGGGCCAGTGCCCCAGTGGCCCCACCCGTGTACACACCCCTGAGTGGAATCCATGTTGACTTGTACAATACAATGGTTGTCGATTTTCTCTCAGATTTATGTACTGGTCTGACTGGGGAGTGCAGGCTAAAATAGAGAAGGCGGGCCTGAACGGAGTGGACCGCCAGATTCTGGTGTCTGAGATGATCGAGTGGCCCAACGGCATCACTTTGGGTAAGGGCTCGAGTCTGAAAGTGTTTCCCTGCTCTATAGTATGGTATTTACAGCCAGCCGGCCAGGAGTTAGCAGAGATGGATGGAGTAGGTAGCATACAGGGCATCTCAATGCTTTATTTATCCTTAGGGATGAGAATGTGGCCTAAAAAATGTGCTCGGGGCTATTTTGGGTTTGTGTCTCAGACTTGCCCAACAGACGCTTGTACTGGGTGGACTCCAAACTCCACCTCATCTCAAGCATCGACTTCACGGGCACCAACAGGAAGGTGCTGCTGTCCTCGGCAGACCAGCTGAGTCATCCCTTCGCTCTGACCGTGTTTGAGGTAAGCAGTGGGTGGCCAGCGGAGTCCGCTGAGGTACGATTGGGACACATAGTGTGAAGGATCCAGGCAGCATGAAGTAGGCAGGGCCCTCTAAAGTTGGGTCAGGACACACGGCGCAGAGGAGCTGAGAAGCAAAAAGCTGGCGGGGCCCACTGTAGTAGGGTCGGGATACACGGCGCAGAAGAGAATTTATCTCCCAAACTCAAAGCCGAGCGGAATATAAAGCTTTCATTTCTCAACTTTTATGCCAGAATATTTGTGTAAGCCATCAAATCTTGGCTTGTTCACTGGAGGGCTGAGTGACCCCCGTGGGATCAGATACGGCCGAGCTTGATTTGTAAACCTTCCTCTTGCTACGACAGGAACCCGATGCTGGCATGACCTTTATGGCTCCAGATATTTGATATTTACATGCCGCCTGGGTTATTTGGCTGCTTATTTACAGCGAGTGTGTAGAGCATCCTGCGATTGCCAGAGCCCCCAACCCCCCCGCCCCCCTCCCAAATGTTCACACACCGGTTCCAGGGGATTTTAGCATTCCTGTCACTGCGTCACGCCGCACGCCTCAGCAAAAGGTGGCCAAGGGCTCAGGGCCGCCGCTAATGACATTTTGGAGCCTGTTGTGTTTTTATTTTCTCCCAGCCAGACAGGCAGAACCTTCGAGGTGGAGTGACTCATCCCAGGTCTAGCGTGACGCCGGCCGCCTTTTTGGGGCAGCCCAGCCAGTACCCTGTACCCCCCCCCAGGCTTACCGCCTGTGTGTTTCCCCATCCCCTGCCGCCTCAATCTTGAGAAATGCAGGAATATTAACTGGGACTGGACCTGATGACCACCCGTGACGTAGCTGAGGAGCTAGATCGGTCACCGGTTTAGATGCCGGAATGGGAATGGCTGTTGTATTTTTGCTTGCTTAATCGGTGCCCCTGTGGATAGATAATTTGTTAAAGGCCTCCCTACAGGAACAGCTAAAGCTGCTCGTTCCCAGACACGGCTCTGCGCCGCTCAGGGATTCTTACGCTGCTCCGAGGATTTATTTATGTCGCATTTTAATGCAAGAATGATTTAATTAACTGAGGTGCTTGAAAAGGTTACCACTTAGTGGTGAAACGCAGACCGGGGGGGCAGTAACGCTGGCTGGTGAGGCAGGGGGTGCCGTGACAGAGCCATGCCCCCACACCGCTGACATGATGACAAGGCTGGGCCTCCCTTATAACTCACCTAGTTTTTTTTGTTTCCAAGGCAACCAGATATTTCTACTTGTGTTTCTACTTGGGTTTCCTTAGAGGGCGATGGGGAAAGGATAAATAAAAAAATCCTACACTTGTGCAAACGGAAAATAGGGGGGGGGGGGGGCGGGGGCGGGCGGGGGGCGGGGGGGGGGGGGGGGGGACGGCGCGCGCGCGGCGGGGGGGGGGGGGGGGG
>JABFEA020000046.1:3826532-3851003 GCA_019775915.2 Cyphomyrus plagiostoma
TTTTTTTTTTCATATTCAACTAGATATTTTTATTTTTGTTTATAATGTTTTTTCCTTTGTGTGTCTTTGTTAATGTCTACAAAAAAATATCATACATTTTTTCAAAGGTAAAAAACCCCCCCCCCCCCCCCCTACAGAGAGCCTGGAATTTAGACATCTAACCCACCAGGCGGCTGGGTATTCTGGGCTGTGCAGTCTGCATCCATCCCCCTCTCAGCCGGATCACATGACCGCATCTGTCAAACTCCTGATAGTGCCTGGTGGGTGTTCATGATGGACCCACAGGGGCTTGTTCTGAATGCCGCTGATCAACAGGCTGACTCTTGGTCTACAGGACAGGCTGTACTGGACCGACCTGCAGAAGGACGCCATTTTCAGCGCCAACCGTCTGACAGGCAGCGACGTGGTCCCGTTGGCCGAACACCTGAACAACCCGCACGATATTGTGGTGTTCCACGAGCTGCGGCAGCCCAAAGGTCAGTGCCTCAGGCCTCCGGCACATTCCGCAGCTCCCCTCCTCCTTCAAGGAAACGTAAATGCAGGCTGAAAGTTTGGTGGCAGTGTTACAAATAAATCAATTTTAATAAGGCGGAGGGAGCCGAGGAGACTGATTGGCAGATTTTGGGCACCAGGCTCACACAGTGGTAAACTCTTATTGGCTGATATGGGTGATAAACAGGTTCTAAAGAGGAAGTGACATCATGTGACTATAGGGGGGGCTCGGGGGGCTGGGGAAGCAAGATTCTGACAACATGCCAAGGTTTCCAGGTAGAAAAGAAGGATCTTTGCAATCCTGTCTGTATTCCTGTGAGGCAGGAAGAGACTGTGTGTGTGGGTGTGAATGTTTTTCCTGCCCTATTCCTACATTGCTGTTACTCAGTAAACACAAGGTGACGGTTCAGGTAGCTAATGTCTCCTTTGTGGCACAGTTTGACCGGAAGCAGTCCAAGCAGCGTCTGAACTGGAGAGCTTAAGGAAACAGGCGCAGCAGTGAAAAGTGTGTCAATTAACATGGGCACGGAAAAACGTGCTGTGTTCAGATATCGCTGCATGAATTATTCATGAATGGGCCCGACAGTTTCCTTTGTATGCGCTTTGTCAGACAGAAGGTGTAATTTTTAAAGAAACCAAAGTGAATTATTCCCTAATATGAAACCGAATCCTGCCAGGGTAGAGATTTATACTGCCGTGTCTGCCCCTCGTGAGGAGCTAAAAGGCTGCTTGAGCCTTTCGTGAAACACGGGTTTTTTTTTTTAAAAAATGTCTTGATTCTTGATGTAGTGAGGTTCTGAAACCGATGTCTGAAAACTCTCTCAAGCTGGGCAGGTAACATTAACAGTCTCTTTTCCACTTTCCGCTGGTCGTAAAGGAAGGTTTTTATGGGTCTTACGGAAGCAGACTGTGTGATGTGAATGTAGTCATACTGTTTGTTCTTAAGACTGAAAGCATGACTCATGTCTCTTTTCAGAATATATGGGCATGTAATGCTTTTGTATGTATTGTAAAATAAAGACATTGACTGTCGTTATTGTCAACAGTTGTGTATTCTGGTTAAATTAATGTTGCGTGCCTGTGTCTGACCCCACAGCACCAGACAGCTGTAACATGGGGGGTGTCCACAATGGGGGGTGTGAGTACCTGTGCCTGAAAGCCCCCCAAATTACGGAGCACTCCCCCAAATACACCTGCGCATGCCCTGACGGAAAGGAGCTGGGTCCGGACATGCGGAAATGTGTGCCAGGTGAGCCCCTCCCCCACCGCCGGATTGCCCGTGCTGATTGGTAGAGCTGCCCATGGCGAGGGTTCGAAGGCCAAGCCTCCTCGTGGCCACTCGGTAGCATGAATCCCAAGAAAAGGAGCCGATTCAAGGGCACTGAGCTGACAGTGGCTGGGATTTTAGGAGCGCAAAGTGTCCTCAGTGGGAAGAAGGTGGACAATCCTGCTGCCCCCGCCAAACTGGCTGGCTGTCTGCTCCTGTCCACTGGCATGGTGGCACTGCAGTCAGTATCTGGCAGCCGGATACAAATAACAAGCGCGTATAGTCAAATGTCAGGGTCGTGTGAGGTACAGATCCGGCCTTAGCGTTTTTATATATTGAGGAACATGGTAATGACCTTTTTTCATATTACCGCTGTCCCTCCATCCCATGTTCAAGCCACACACATGAGTGACAGGTCTCGCGCCCTGGAGGTGTCTGGTGTTAGTGTTACTCACTGAGCCTCTGTCTGTCTGATCACCCATCCATCAATCCATCTGTCTTTTTAAGGGCTATGATTGTTCCTGCACAGTAGGTCCGTCTTGACTGTGTGTTCTATTCATTTTTGACCGGCTTCCTTATCTCTCAGTTTCACCACCCATCAAATCCAAAACGACTCCCGCGGCCCCCAGGCGCACCCCCACCGTCTCAGCTGGCACGTCCGAGACTGCAGCAGCAGCCCCTGCGACCACAAGGGCGTCCGTGCCCCCGAAGACCTCCACCCGCACGCCTGCCCCCTGGTCCTCCGGCCCGGGAAGCAGGATGGCCCCCACGTCCCTGCGGCCCTCCCCCGGCATGCAGCCCGACGGTGCGCTGGGGGACAATACCAACATGTCCCACCACTGTAAGCAGGCGGCCGGCCCGCTCACCTCACACAAAATAAATGTTACTGTTTATACGCGAAACAATGGTGCACTGGTAATAATGCGAATAAATCTAATAGAAAAACAAATTAATTCTGCTTATAGAAATCTGCAGACTTCAGCAGGAGGATGGAGGATGATAAACTGCTGCGGTATTGGAGTATGCAAATGAGTGTGATGAATGCGAGGTGCTGGACATGACCTATAGAGGGCGCCAGAGGGAAGCTGTAGTAATAATGATGTAGTAATGTGGCATATCAGCTTGAGATTGGGCAGCACCAGGATCATGGATCTTTTGTGCTGAAAGGTGCACAAAATGGGAATGAATTTTAAAGCAGTTTGGGGTTAATGCTGAGTCTGTGAAGCCTCCATCAGTGTTGTGAGAATCGGTGAAGATCTTGCCTATGGTTACACGCCGAGGCAACCTTCCTGTGTTAAACCTCAAAATAATCGAGCCTAGAATAGGAAAAATAACCCAATGGCGTCATCCTCTAAAGCAGCGGTCTCCAACCTTTTTTGCACCACGGACCGCTTACATGTCACAATATTTTCACGGACCGGCCTTTAAAGTGTGGGGGGTAAATACGACGAAATAAAATGATACGACTGGAATAAAAACAAATATAAACCGCATGAAAATAAAACTCACCATTACGTTGAATTAGTGGGAGCCCTGAGCTTGTTTCTCCGAAACGAGCCGATCCCATTTAGGTGTAATCGGAGACAATGACACCCCAAGTATTTTTTTCTATGCGGCCCGGTACCAAATGACCCGGTGGTTGGGGACCTCTGCTCTAAAGCACGGGATTCTCACATCTCTTCTTGCGGCTCTCGAGCCGTGAGTCTGTCACCTCCACTTAGAGGTCGCATGACATGCTATAACCAGCTTTGGCAGGGAGGGGGCACAGCGATCTGAAGGCCTGCAGTGATTTACGGGGTGCGGTTCCTGTCTGCGGCGAGCAGGCCCCCCCAGCCATTCCCGTCACACCCCCTCGTTACAGCTTGTTAAGATCGCCCCGAGGAGCGTTTTCCATTGATGGGGCCTCGCGATTTCCCCCTTTGTCGAGCCGGTGTCTCGCGGTGTGCAGCTCAGCTAATTACGGCCATGAGTGTCCCTGTACCTTTCAGGGGAAACGGACGCCATTCTCCTCTAATGCATTTTTAATGCGCTCCACTCACCAGTTGCAGCTGTGGTTTTGGCATCCAGCTAGCTTTTCTGTATATGCATACAATCCAGATCTCCCCCCTCAGAAGCTTTGGTCGTATGTAAACGTACGCCGCCGAGGATGATGGGAAAAACTTGCTGTGCTGTGTGAAGTTTACCCCCCCCCACACACACACACACACACCTAGTAGTCTAAGGGTCAGTCACGACACTTTGTTCTCAGACTCCCTCACTTCTATTTTTAACATGGCGCCTATCGCTCCTGACACTAATTGGACTCCTTGCGTGCGATTTCCGCATCCAAAGGGGGCGCTTTTAGGAGCCGGCACGCTGCTGGTTATCACTCCCCCACAGGGCGGCTCCCAATCAGTGATCCGTAACAGCATAGAACATTAAAAAAGTGGCAGCATAACAGACGGCAATCTACCAGCTTGAGCAGAGCAGGGCTTTAATCCCCGGTACGTCTTCCCTTATTGGAGCTCTGAAGACACTTTTTAAGCAGGGTAAGCTGTACAGCACATGTTAATGCCTTCCTGTTGGGTACCTTCTGCCCGCTGTACTGTTGAGTGACTGGCAGGCCCTCCCTCCGCTCGAAAAACTCAAATACACCTGTCTCTTTCCAGCTGGGAATGAGCGCTATCTCCTTGGCAACCAGGTGGTGGCGGCGTTGAGCATCGTCATCCCTATAGGTAGGTGCCAAAACACAGCAGCTCAGCCCGATGCTTTTGCTTATTATTCATGTCCTGTTTAGCCTCGGTCCCTGAAGTAACAGGATTAGGGCGGTTTTGTCTGCACCAGGATTCATCTGCACTGAGATCATGTTACCTGGATTTTAAAGAAAATGGTTTGTTTTCGCCGCTCACTGGTGTGAGCGGATTAAGAGAGCAGCCTCCTCCAAGGGAACTTCCAGCCTGAGAGCCTACCTGCTATTCAGTGACGATGACACCGGTTAATTTCATTGGCTGTGGGACCCGTCAATCATCTGCCTACGATGGGAGGTCGGGCACTGGTGGGGTTTCAGCACTGAAAGCCCACCTTTGAGCTCCCCTCTTTCTCTCTCTGAAATAGCTCTCTATTTTGTTTCTACATCTCGCCCCGAATTGTCTGCAGTAATTGTCGACTGAAGCCTTTCATGACAATCAGCATTAAACCAATAATTTAGGCTGATGAAACGTTACGGTTTTTTTGCTGGGCAAAGTGGTCGAGCAGCCAGTGTGGCGCCCCTAAGCAGGGGGTGGCACAGAGTCATTACCCACCACTGCAGGCTGAACTCTGAACCTGCTGTCGTATCAAACTTCTGCCCTTCTCCAGTGTGGGCACTGCTTTACCTTTTTGTGCCCCACCCCACCCACATGGTCAAAATAGCTCGTCTTGCCGGCAGCCTGTGGAATGCAGTTCATCCCCTGCCCTGACCAATTAAATTGTAATTTAAATGAACATTCTGTCCACAATCCCAAGAAAGATGAACTGATAGAGGATGGATGACAGATGTATAAAGGTTCTACTTTGACACTGGAGGGATTAGTCAGACTTAAGTGTGCTTACTCCGCCCCCTGGATGCATGTACCCTGACGTGTCCTCTCCTGATTGGCTCGTGTTAATGTTCCGCCCCGTGTGTTAAATGCATGCAGTTCCTGTCGTTGCCACAGTGGTCGCCGGCCTCCTGTGCAGCGGTGGCTACCTGATCTGGCGCAACTGGCGGCGGAGGAACACGAAGAGCATGAACTTCGACAACCCCGTGTACCGGAAGAGCGCTGAGGGAGAAGAGGACGAGATCCACATCGGCCGGACCGAGTCGCTGGGTCACGTGTACCCAGCCCTGCCAGCAAGCAGCGGAGTCACTGGTGGAATTTGTCAGCCCTTTATCGCACTGCCATTAGGGGGCAGCAATACGCCTGACCCGGGGACACACTGGTACGCGGGACAGCCGGCACTCTCTGGCACCAAGTGAGGCTTCAGCCAGGAAGGGCCAGCTGCTCTGGCACACGCACAGCGACCCTGTCGCCTAGGCGATGCGGGTCACGTCCAGTCCAGCCCTGTGCCCGGTGACTTGCAAAATCTTACCTAATCTTTTTTTATACAGAGTTTGGGAACAATCAAAGTGTTATTTTTGATGACAGTCACAAATGGATGCATTTCAGCACTGTTACTCGCCTCGTCCTCTCATGTAACGTATGAGAGGCCTTCGATCAAGCAGAATCACCTTCCAGCCTTTTTTTTCGACTCCAGGCCCGCACGTCATCTCCAAAGAACAGAAACACGGACGGCGCCTTGAAAGATGGGACAGGCTGTGATGACGTCATTCCCGCGCATTCAGGGATGCCGTAGTCTGCTGTTCCTTTAATCTTTCATCCTGAAATGTCTTCTGAAATTGCTCTCGGGTGTTGGATTCTACACAGCAAGGACGCTGGGGCTGACTGGGCCGCCCCCATGAGCCAAACTGGCTTCTTGGCCTGGGTCCCGCTGCCCAGCGTCCCCACTGGCAAAAAAGCTGTCAGGCTGGCTACCTGCGGTCTTGTGCGTTTTGGGAGATAGCGTGGCGAGGAACAAAAAACATGGCTCACCCTCAATCCGAGGCTGTCGACACAATGGGCCGGTTTTGGCTGGTTTTATGTCGCATTGTGCCAGCTGCAACGGCTGACAAAATAACTGGCAGCATTTTTCGTATGTATTAACACTTCCTGGGTACCCTCCAGGGGGCGCTTGGGTCAGTCTTTCGCTGATGTTCACATTTTTAACGTCGGAAATGTCATTGTCTCCTGGGGAATCCTTAAGTGGAACAGGGGTTCAGCTATTCAGTAACATCTAAGCTCACTGCTCGCTAGAAAACATTTTACCCAGCATGCTCTGCTGTCCTCACTGGAGTTTATAGTCAATTTAAGGTGTCAGTAAGGTATAAGTATAAATGTGCAACAAGACTGAGGGACATGAGAGAGCAGAAGAAAGGGGTGGTTTTTGTGGGAGATTTTGGTGCGTTTCCCTGGGGGAAGGCTGGTGACCATGGTTGTGTTCTCCAGTGCAGGGACTCTGCTCCCACAATGCTCTGCGGTCAGAGATCAGCACAGTGGCTCTTGCTGTGACTTTTTACATGCAGGTGACTGATCTGGGAAGAGCAAGGTGCTGTGCTGGCGTGTCAGAAAGCCCGAACCTGTAGCGTCTGCCCATCTGGTTGGGGCCTTACAGGCTGGGTAGCCGATACAGAAATTTAATATATGGCTGAATGAAACACGGCACTTTCATGGGAGCTCCTGAATTATTCATACTGCTATGAAAGGCTGATTAGCCTCTGGACAAAGGATCCGAATGAAAAAGATGAGTAGAGACAAGTTATCGAAGTAATATCTTTTAAGATATGAAAGTGTTGCGTGGCCATATAGATAGGGGCGAAATGCAAAAGATTACATATTAAAAGAGAAAATGCTGATGCTACACAATGAAAGCAATGTATTGTGAATTAAAATGTACTCACGACATTAAAGTGTATAACAGTATTTTGCATTTTCATATATGCAATATTGTGCCTGTATTATACATTGAATTTTTCAATATATGATACAAGCATGCCATTTTTTAAGAAAAAATATTTTTGAGAGTATTTCTTATACTTCATATGTTTAGTGCAGTGTTTTTAACATATAGAAATATTTCTTATGTGTTGGATCTCTTATTTTAATGTAGATAGATATATTGTTTTTTAAGAATTAACGGTTGTTAATCCTTAACTAATTATGCTGTCTGAATGTGGCAGAATCCACTCACCTCAGAACTGTTCCTCCCCAGCTCACGTATAAAATGTGACACGGGACATCCGCGTCAGTAGGTGGCACTGTTGCAAGGACTGGTGAGGCTAGTGAGATGAGCGATTGCCCCTGCCTGCATCACACTTGAGAAAAATGAACAGTAGGATTTCACATCCTTGTGAGAGCAAGAATGATATCTCTGGTTGTGGTGGCAATCCATCATGTGGCGTGGGGAATTGGCCCAGAGACAGAGGTTCATTGGGGTTGTGGCAGCGGTGGGGCCAACAGGTTTGGAGTCAAGCAGGAAATGGAAAGCAGGTGTGTAGAATCATGGGTGCAAACAACACATCAATACAGTTTGTGGAGAAGGGGATAGGTATCTAATCGGTACAAATGCATCTGGTCACGTGACCATCTGGCCATCTGAAGAGGCCACACCCCCTCCGTTCTCTCACCAGTATCATGTGCTCATTCACTGTTTTGCCTCCATGCCTGGATCCAGTAGGTCAAGATGGCGAACGTGCAGAACAACAGGAGAGAATGACGTGCTATGTGAGTATGGTGCTCAGCTCCCGTGGAGACCTGCTTATCATTCGAATCAGCGCTCCTTCATGTTTCGGTTACAGGGGCCTGCGGGTAATTTTGAGTGACTTTTCAGTTTCGCTTTGCTCCATCTGTTTGATATGCGGGCGCACAGGCTGCGGCAGGTGGGCGGTCCTCGCACGGCTCCCGCGCGTAATTGGCACGTTCGCTCAGTGTGGGCCGCTGAATAACAGCAGCCTCAATGTGAGACAGGTAGCGCGAGTCATGGAAATGTCCTCTTGCCCGTTAAGCGTTTCAGTGTCTGATTGGACCGTGCCTCTCTGCCAGATCAAACAACAGTGCCTCCTCTGGTCACCCCAGGGAATGCTCCATTAGCATAAGTGTAATGGTGTGCAGATGGCCTCCTGTCTATCAGAGAACGGCCCAAGCCTTCTAAGGTGAAACTTTCACTCATTCTGCACCTCGTCAGCCTCCATCTGCCTGCTGTAATTGAAGTGTGTGTTTGTGTTGGAGATGGACAGTACCTGGGGATTACAGAGCTCAAAACTAAAACAAGAAGCACCATAAAACTTCTGACTTTAGCCAGGCAATGTAGTCCAGTAATCTTTTTAAATCACAAACTTTTCCTTTTCTGATTAGCGATGGCCGCTGGTGTTTTCCTGCAGAGGTCTGCTGATTAGCAAGCGGCCCGCTGTTCACGTTGCTATGAGACCTCGGAGCATGAAACGAAGGGCCCCCGGCAGCTTGAGTGAAACTTGGAGATCATTTCTGTCTCCTAGATAAGCCTGTGTGCCACAGTGCTGTCTGCTCAGTGAGCCTGGAACAGGTATTGCTGGTCAATTTAAATGGGAGCTTGACTGCTCTGCCATCTTCCCCTCCACTGCGACCATGACCTCTGTCCTGCTTAGATCCTCATTATTGAAAGGCCAGGTGTCTTAAAAGGGCCAGAGCTCATTGGTCAGCTGCCAGGTGTTTGGGCAGCTAGACCAATCCATGGCCTCTGTTTGGATCTCAGTACTGAATCACCTTAATGCCCTTAAAACGGGCCCAGGGTTTCATTGCTGTCCATTTCCAGATTCTAATTGCAATGTTCATGTCATGTTGATAATATGTTTTTATTGTGTGTTACTTGGGAGGGGGGGTGGTCATATATTTTTCTGTTAGTATAAACAAGGTTTTATGGGGGACTGGCGAGGGTGGGGTGGGAGCTGGTCAGTCATTCCTCTGTAAAGGATCCATTTTCAATGGCGATTTGTTGCACAGAATCCTTTTAAAACACCCACTACACTGTGTAAGTGTGAACATGGGACAGTAATATGGACTTTCATTATTGTAATATGGTTTTAAATCCTGATTTGTAAATATGTTTTCATACGACAGAATTTTTTATAAGGTTTTAAATGTTTCTGTAAAGGCAAATGTGTATATAAGATTCTAGACAGAAGTGTAGACCATACACACATAAACTTACGCGGCCATTAGAATTTCTTTACTACTTAACTCTAACATGAAATGACTTTGCCAAAGTATTTGTTTTTCTTTCTTTAACTTTGGTTGTTATTTTTTAACGCTTAGCTAAGTGTGTGGATATTGCTTTACTCCATTTGACACAGTAGGTGTTGTTTAATTTATTGGTGCCTTGTTTACATTGTTAAATGCGTGTGGGGGGGGTTATGTCATGGCCTCTGTATCCACATGAAATGTCTGATGTGTACGCCAAAACGGTCTCACTCATGTCTCAATGAATACAATCTGTTGACAGATATCTATATTGATATATAAAATCATAGAAAAGTTATCAGTTCCTTGTCCTTTATCCACCATGGGCTGCGACACTGAAATGCTAGGCTAACTCATTCACTGAATTATCAGCCAGTGTTGCTGGATCTCCTGTGTTTCATCAGCAGCATTTGCAGAATCTGCCAAAAGTGGCTGTCGCTGTAATGTTGGAGATCTGACATTTTCTCCTGAGTTGTCTTCTGCTTGTGTGGCGTGACGCATGAATCCCTGCAGAATGGCCCACATTGTGGGGCACAGGTACTTGGGTCTGTGTCCCTCTCTGAAATTAAATGATCTCTTTGATTTCATACTTAAAGGGGCTGGTTCTGAGCTGCTGTTCTTCTGGGTCGCCGATGGCCCCAGCGCAAGGCCAAATTGGATTTAATTTGCATTACAATTAGGAGTGTGTAACTTCAACATGAAAATCCACATGTACACATCTTACAGCCAACCAGAATCAGTGCTGAGAACCAGTTCTTCAAAACAGGGTGGGGGGCTGGGGGGGGGTAGTGGGATAGGCTGTTAGGCTGATTTCTACTTTAAAAAGTCCAGCTTGGGAAATTTACTTTGAACAGAAAGATACATTGAAAATGAATTAAATTAATGTCTTAATCATAGACGTGTACTATGAATAACATACAAGTGTTGTCACAATAATCTTGTCACTAGACTGGTGCTCTGGACTGCTTCCCGAGCACAACAAAGGAAGCCAGACTGGACTGGTGCCGCGGCGCCCTCTAATGGACGGTATGGTTAAACGCTCTGAAACAACAATGGAACTATACTGCATTGCACATTCAAAGAGCTCGGAATAATTACACACGAGCTATTAAACGTGCTCAAGTGAACGAGCAGAGAGTCACGTAAATAATTATTGTTTGCGTGTGGTATGTAATTACACAGCAATATAAATGTAGGTAAAAAGCAATTAAAAATTTCGTAGTGCAAAATACTGTCGGCTGTTTGCTTTGAGGTCTGTGTGCATTAAACATAGCGTGACTATAAAGGTCTGCCATTCGTTACGTTTTCATGTACATACGACGTTCACGAAGTACGGACTGGTCAATGATATACAGGTATACGAAGTGAATTAAATCATAATCCTAGCACGGTCACAAATAGAGGCTAGTCTGCGGAATTGATATAGATGGATTTTTAAAACAGTTCCATTATAAATACGGTAGTTATTTGGAATAAAACAACAGTTTGAGGCGAATTCATTTAACATTTCATGTCCTTATATATTCAAATGCAAGACGTACTTTTTTTCAAAACTGCTATCATTTTCTTTTTTTGCGTGCCTAGACATTGTCATTGTGTGTTTCTGTCCGGAAACCGTGAAGTACAATGTAAATAATGCTGAACTTTGCTTCTACGATTTCATTGAGTTATTCAGTTAACCGGATAACGGATTGCGTTACATCCTCCAAGGTGCAAACGCAGCACTAAAGGTATTTGTCTTAAAGATGACAAAAATTTCCCAATTTCTATCAAACTTATAGGTAATAAATCTAATCAGGCCATTGTTGTAAGATATGTTTCCAAAGCTATCTGTTAAGATAGGGTACATTTATTTATAGTTCATTCACGAGCATTTGAAATCCCCAGGCGCGTAATCCTTCGTACCCCGCAGTCATGCATCTGCATTAGGAGTATTGAGCGCTCCTCAGTCATTTCCCAGCAAGATGAGTATCAAAGAGCCGGGGGGCTCCTGCGCTCTCACCTGACTCTTAATGCAGTTTATTAAAGGTCTGTTTATTAACAGATTATTTAAGGTCTGATCGTTTATCACCTTTGCTAGCTGACACATCCATCGACCAGGCTGTCGCACAAAGTGATGCTCATTCAAACCCCATGCAGTGCGCGTGGCCATGCATAAGACGAGCACATTGCTATTATTTGTAAATACATTAACACATGCTAAGTTTTTAGTTCAAACGCGGATAAATGCAACCGTTA
Source organism: Cyphomyrus plagiostoma (assembly GCA_019775915.2). Taxonomy (NCBI): domain Eukaryota; kingdom Metazoa; phylum Chordata; class Actinopteri; order Osteoglossiformes; family Mormyridae; genus Cyphomyrus; species Cyphomyrus plagiostoma. Next base: position 3,838,338 of record JABFEA020000046.1, read on the forward strand.
TTTGATTATTCTTTAGACGTTTCTTTCCAGTAACTGAGTATGGGTTTATTTGTGTGTTATAATTGTATGTATGCGATTATGACAATTCGGCCGCTGGTCTGTTACTGTATGTGCGCGGATAGGATTGATGACCATCGGGGCGTAACGCAAATCGGCCATTAATAGACACCAGCACGGCAGTGATGAGAATAATAGTTTAATAGTTTACTGCGGTTTAGGGCAATCGCTTATGCCGTTTAATTAGCTGCTACTAATGCATCCTCCATCCAAGTGCGTTCTTTTTTTCAGTACTGGAACAGCGGTCATTTACGGAAATTAAAAGGCTTCTCTGCATCGTTGTGGTGATGTTTTGATCCAAAAGAACCACCGAATGGCACTGAAGTAGGCAACTTTCATCTGAGAGGACGCCGACTCAGGAATGCCATTTTCACTTTGTTCCGGATGTGGAGCACCGGCGTAAGGCTTGCCTATGGCGCCACATAGTCTTCGGCTGGTACTGGCAAGTTTCTGAACAATGCTTCTGAGGGGTTAATTGCGTATCACTGCGTTGTGACATCGAGAAGGGGGATTTGGCTACGCAATGGAACTCGAATGAGGGACTAATGCTACAGTATTTAAGAGCCGGGCTTCTCATCTACATATCTTCAGGGAAGGGAGGAGGGGTCCCCGCTCTAACTTAGTGCTTCTGCATATGGAGCCCTACCCGGGAAGATGCCGGTTCCCATACAAGTTAATGACTTAAATGACTTCTGGTTGAACACATCCAGCTATTTAAAATGACGTAAGTGCGGAAGAAATGTAAAGTCCAACTTCTAATTTCTCATTCAGATCAAATTATATGATGTTTGCAGCATCGTGTGAAATACTAAATATTCTGCATTACTACCTCCAACAAAAGACCCTTTTAAACTTGATATGATAAAGTATTCCATTGTGTAAGATTCTTACAACTCATGTATTTGTTTTGAAGTAACAAAATCATGTCATATTAAAGGATACACTAGTTATCAAATTTATCAAAATTTTGCTTGTTTGTTCACCTTTCACACTCACTAGCAGGCGGAAGACACCAAGAGAACAGACAGGGAGTGTAAATATGTACCTCAAGGATGAAAGAAATTCTTTAGTTCTTTGTGACAGAACCAGACTTTTGTGCCTCTAGTTACGGAATCTGAGATCAAGTTCAACCCATCCCTAATTAACTTTCAATGTTTCACTTAAAATTCCTCATCCTGGCCCCCCATGTGTCCAGAAGCCCAACAGGATGTCCTGTGCATTGTTTCAGAAAGCAAGAGACCTTTTCATCACAGTTGGAGAGTCACAGAATTCGACTCTGATTTTATTGAATCCCTTGCGGGAAGCATTTGTGAGTGTGGGCCTTAAAACACACAGGAATGATGTGCTTCCTCGCTCGCTTGTTAATCTGCCGCACAGCTGTTGCATAAAGAACACTCAGTGCAAAATAATAGCTTTTCGTGACATAAGAAAATGATTGAGGAGTAACCATAGCAATATAATGCATAATAAACATCCACGACCTTTAGGTTGTTGGCATATACAGTATTTTACAATAAATATCCTGCAAACACAGGGGCAGTTACAAAAACAGAAACATTGTGCTGAAAGGAGGTTATTGTGTGTGACTAATGATCTATTATCAGGCATAAAAAACTTGACTTGAGGTGCCACAGCAGCATGAAACACCCACACTGGTCACACTGACCACACTTTAATACACTCTCTAGTTTCTCGTCTGTCTTCTTTTTTGATTGGCATACAAGGGCCCATTTCTCATTGGACAACAGCCGATGGAAATTAACCAAGCAGAATGTCCACAGATATTTGATAATTTTTTTTTAAGGTTAGTGGCGCTCGCCTTGGTGCCACGCGATCTGAATGGAGGCCTTGTTATGCCGTGGGGTGAAAATGGGACGACTGTTCAGAGGGGCACGCTGGTGTCCAGGGCCTTGCTGACTGTGTGGGACCGCAGAAGGTCAATAATCTCCGAGTGGGACGCCTTTGTCGCCAGAAAGAGCGCAGTGTTGCCGTCCTGAGGGAGGGAGACAGATGACAAAAGAGGCGAAACCAAGAACAATCGGGGCTGGTATTTATCTTTGGGTCGGAATCAGAATCAGAATTCACCTTATTGGTCAGGTACACTTGCATGTACTGGGAATTTGTTTTGGTGGTGTAAGCACTTACATTCACAGAAAACACAGAACATAAATTAAGAAATAAAGTAATAGAATAAAATGTAGGTAAAATAACTAAGGTTTTAATCTTTACATTCATCTGACATGTTTGCACTGTGTGGAATTATACAAAGAAGAGTTTTTGTCCACAAGATGGTGACATTTATATATGTCAATGATCAAAACTTGTATTTCATGTTTGTGTTTCATTCATTTCAACTATCTGGGATATTTCACTAGTGGGACTTGCGCTTGAGGGTCATACCTAACCCTAACACATCCATGTTGCCTTACGTGTCCCCCTCCTTCTGAGGTACGTGTTGTGTGTCTGCATCTGTGTGCACATGCGTGTGCGACGCGACTCACATCATCGGTGACGCCAGCGTCACAGCGGGCACACTCCAGCAGCACGCGGGCGACGTCCGTGTGGCCCTGTTCACAGGCACACATCAGCGCAGTGGCACCGCTGTGGTCGCGCATGCTGGGGTCCGCCCCACAGTCCAGCAGGGGGTGCACCATGGCCATGCGCCCATGACTCGCTGCCAGCATGAGTGCCGTCTGTCCTCCCTGCCACCAGAGGCAAAGTAAAGTAAAGGGCTCGTCTTGTACTGGGTACAAGCTCTGCCCACCTAAAGGCCAATAGCTGTCTGGTACAGTAAAAGTTGAATGCTGAATGGGCCATTGACGGGCACCGTCTACACAGAGAATACCAGTCACTCTGCGGAATGATCAGGATTGCTGGGTAATGTGCAACAGCATTGATACACGTGGTTCACGCAGTTTATTATCATTTATTCTGCCCTCCAGTCAGGCTTCAGGGCTCTGCCTGACGAGTGAGAACGTCCGTGTCCACGTGATCGTTCACCCGCTGTAACCCGCCGCCATTGCCAGCTGATGTGCGTGATGCGTGTGGGGTGTTTCCCCAGGGATTACCTGGCCGGCGTGGGCGTTGACGTCACCCAGTCTCATCAGCTGCACGGCCACGCCCACGTCCTCGGGGGCGTCGGCTACAGCTAGTGCGGCCAGCATGATGGCGGAGTAGCCGGCCTCGTTCTGCTGGTCCACCTCGCACAGGCCTGGTGAAAGCACATTGCATCACCTCTTACTACTCTTACAGCACTGAGGCCACAGACAGTCCCCTTCATGAATATTCAAAAGCAGATTTGAATAATATTAAAATTAGGGGCAAATGGTGCAGCGTTCTGACATCATTAACATGAACGTAAAAAGACTCCTTATCTTCACACATGCATTACTCCAGGACGCAGGTGACCGAAAAGTTACAATGCAGGTATTGATCCCAGAAGGGCGATGCTGTTGTACAGCAGGGGCTTAATAGGGGTTTAATTTGCTAAATTTCTCTCAGTCTGTGTTAATTATTAAAACCCCAGACTATGTATTTCATAGTGGATTTACAGAACCCCCCCAGTGTCATGGTCTGGTAGCAGGCGGGCGCGGGGGACGGGGGTCTGAGCCTGCGGCACCTGTGTCCAGTAGTAGCTTGACGATGTGGAAGTTTCCGTGGGATACGCTGTAGTGCAGGGCGGTGTTTCCGTTCCCGTCGGCCAGGTTGACGATGATGCGGAGCAGCGAGGGCGTGGCCCCCCCAATCTGGTCTAGGTACTGGGCCACCGTGTCTGCCCGTGACGCCCTGCGGCTGGACACACGGAACCACTCCTTGTACACTGTGGCCAGGACTTGCCTCTGGAGGGCAGCAGAGGGCAAAACACCACTGAGCATGCTCACGGACAGACTATTAACACCCTTTTCCTTGCAGAATTTTCAGCTCTTGTCAGATCTAGTTTAGCATAATTGTCCCCATCTGATTTTACTAACCATCTGATAAATCCTTAAGAGTAAATTACCAAAATCTGAATTACATTTATTATGATGATATGATATTTGATTTAATAATTTTAAGGGTATATGAAATATTCAGACACGTAGAATGACAATAAACAAACTCACAAAAAATAATAACATATGTGAGAATAACAGTGAATTTGCATGGAATCCTTACAACAGGGTTAATCTTTATTAAATGTGATTTAGCTGAATTTCCACGCTGCAGTTTGTTTTCAGTCTGTGTTCCTGGAGTTTAGTTTGCAGTCTAGGATCATCAGTTTTATGGAGTTATATATGAAGCTGATTACCAATTCCAGAATCCTGCTTACTCAGGGAATGGAGGAAATAATATGGTTCTTGGAAAGAATGCATTAATTTCTGTGCCTCTAAAACACAAACTGTGCCTTGTTTTTTTTTCCACCAGTTCTTCATTTGCATTGTTGAGATACAGTGTGTCTGTTTTTATAAATGAATATTAAAGAAATTCCAGAAAAAGGGAGTGGAAGCATGCGTGACATTATTTGCACACCTGTTTGTTGCATGTCATAGAGAAGCTGGAGGTTATTATTACAGAGGAGAGAAGACTGTCCAGGTTTCCCAGCATGCATCTGTGGCAGAATTAATCACGTTTTCTGTGTTTGTGTTGTACACTGGTCCAGTTAATAACCCCCCTGTTTGGGTTTATATTGAGATACTGATTTGATCCAAAGATGGTAAGAGGAGCACCATTTGATCATCGATCATTTCTCTGTTATGGAACCAAATAGAACATTTATTCTTGCTGCGTTCTCCTTTTGTTTATAAGTTTTTAACACTTTTAAACAAGTGTTTGTTGCTTCAAATCCCAGAATGGACAGGGTATTTACACAGCTAAAGCAGCTGCCCTGGGCTTAGTTCTGTAAATTGTGCAGCAGTGCAAACCCAAAAATGATGTTAATCCTGAGAGTAACATCGTCAGGCATTAGCAGGTACCATTTCATCGTCGGGAGAGTCCATCTCTTCCAGGCGATCATTCAGGCAACGACAAGCTGCCAGAAACTTCTCATCCATCACTTTCCTAAGAGGATGGGATCTCAGTCAGAAACACAATAGCCTTCTCAGACATGTGAAGGATCACGTCTGTCTGTCTCCTAGCAAAGAAGTGTCAATACTGACTGAAAATTAGAACAATTAAAGCTTGCTCTGCCACCCTTTCCCCTAATGTATCATCGACAATAAGGATCTAAAGAGATTAATATCATGATTAATGTATCATATGTATAGGTGAATTTTCCAAAAGCGAAATGATTACTAACATTAACTTCACATAGCAAGTGTAGCTGTAATTGGTTTGGACCCGACTCCTAAAAGACTCCTATTAGTAGCTGAATGCCAGCCGCTGCAGTTATAGTGCCCTTTGAAGCTGTTTGGCCTGGTGGCGCCCACTGGACACAGTTAGCGTAGCAGCGTAGCATAGACCCCTTGCCACTTTGATGCAGTAGCAGCATAGCTGTCCATTAGCAGGGAGAACAATCGCAACTTATTAGTAGCCATCGTCAATGTTGTCTTCCCTGCTCCATTAGTGCGGCAGCGCAGCTGTCCATCTCAAAGGTGCCCTTTCCTACTTTGTTCTAGTATCAGAGTAATCAACCATTGGCACGAATGTTAGCATAGCAGTACAGATGACCATCTGGAAAAGTCCCTGTTCCTGTTCGTTAGCGTGGCATCCACGGGCTATCTGATGGGTGTGGTTTCGTTGTCCTACCGGCCCGCCTGCTTTGTCTGGGAGCCCGCGTCGGGTTCTGGGGGGGTAATGGCCTTGTCGGGCTCCACTGTCTCGCTGATCTCCTGTTTATCACCATGCTCTTTCTGCTCCTCCGACTCAAAGACGTCCATCTCCACATTGTCCTCCTCACTTGAATCCTCGCTGGACGTAGTCTCATACCTGGACAGAAAATTTGCAAAAAGGAATTCCACTTCCAAGGATTCTCAGACACAGGCAATCTTGTTTGCGTTTGTCTGCACTTATTACAGAGGCTTATTAGTTGGACTCCACTGGTATTAACTGCACTATGCACTACACTATGTAGTACTTACTTGTGGTGAAGGCCACTGAGATTAAAACCTCAATCTGACTGTAACACTGAAGAATATAAAAAAGCACTTCATTAATAGATATTCAGCTAATATAACTAATAGAACATCAGTCAATACACTACAAATACATTTCAGTTTGCTAAATGCCCAATGGCACCTCTGAAAGCCAGTTATATGAACATGGAGTATGGCGTGAGCGGCTGCCGTGTGTTTGAGGTATTTACTGTGAAGTACATGGAGCTGACGTCAGAATCATTTCACCCTCCTGATTCCCAAAGCCAGGAGAGTCGGGGTAAAAACCCACATAATTATAGGATATCGGAATTCTTTCAACAGACTCCTACAAGCTTCTCTGGCACTATCTCTGTGGATGATTCCATTTGACAGCCTGGTATTTTTATAGTAGGAATTTGACAGGTTCCCACTGTCAACCTTGGTGAGTGGTGGATGGTGCCTAGATGTCAAACTAATACAAATTATCAGTCTTATATAAATTATGAAGGTGCTTTCACTGCATGTTGATATCAGGCTGTATATTTCTTTGAAATATTGGTGTCAAGTTCTGAGATCTGCCTGAAGGTGAAATCCAGATGTTAAGTGGAATGGAGGCATATTGTGTAGAGGAATGAAACTCTTAGATTCCCAGGGTTGTGTGATGATGGACTGGAGCCTCCGACTGCTGATTGAGATTGAGGGTTGTAGGTTTTAGTTCCTTGAGGTTGCTGCCTCAAGAATAGTGCTTAACCAGGATTCCTGCGGGGCAATGACACACATCCTCATGTTATAGATGGACGGAGCAAGCAGCCCTCTTACCCCCCATTGACGTCAACAAACTTGAGGTTCTTCTTGGCGCCCCTGCTCCCCAGTTCCTCGGCGCTGCTGTTCTTCTTCATTATCGACCTGAGGGCTGAAGCAGGGAGGGTGCAGGTAATGGAGCAGATGGGTGTGAAGCCTGGAGGAGCTTCTTGCTGAGCGCGCTGCCCTATGGCTTTGCTTTAGCCTCGAATGCACAGGGGAAATGCACGTGATGCATTACAGCGATCTGCGTGATGGTTTCTGGAAGCATGGAGCAGGAATTCTCGGAAATGAGGTGGTTATTGGCTGCATGTCATTTATTATTGTTTATTCCTTTTAATACAGCCTTGTGTTGACTTACGTTTGCATTATGGGATCAGGACCACTACATGCAAGTCAATTTGGATGTATTTCGATTTTGTAGCTGTCCATCACATATAGATTACTGTATGCATACTGTTATTATAGGCAATGGATCATTACACGGATACCAGCGCTGCCTGTTCTCCTGCACCTGTTTCACTAAGCGATACACCAGCTAACATCCTGCGTCCACGTCCGGTGTCTCTTGATCAGTGTATTTTATTTGCTAAGGAGCTCAGACATAAATGTCATTGGACGTGACTCAATCAGGCGTAACTCCATGTAAGACTGTACCTCGTGGAAGCAGAAAGAATGTTTATATTTACTTTGCAAACAGGAAATAAATCGACATGTAGTGGACAAAAACATGGATGTCTCAAGTGTGTGTCACATGGGAGGGGCTCCAACATTTCATGAAAAACATAGTGTTTGGAAACTTTTCAGCTGTACGATGTCAGGACAGAGCAGTGACCCTTTTACGTCATTAGGAACATTATGGCTTATTAGTTGTGGGTGATTGATTCGCTGCTGTTATTAACAGTAATGGCAAATTAAGGCAAACAAAAAGGCTGCATACACTGAAGTACGTCTCGTTTGGTGGTTAAATGAGTTGAACATCCTGATTCAGTTTAACAACTGAAGCTTGGAAGAAAATAAAATGTTTTATTTTTTTAATAGGCTGTTGTATAATTGAGCTGTTGACTTACTGCAGTGATAAAGGTATAGTGCAAAATATCCATATCCAGTATCCGTAATAACTATGATACTGATGTAGCTTCCACTCCTACTCAGAACTCATCCCGTTTGAGTAAATAGTTTAAGGGCTCGCTGTGCTTTTCAAAGACAATAACAAAATCTGTTTAAAATGTAGGTAACACGGGAATCATGGTTTATGTTAAAGTAATTTTATTCTAAAAACTGGAAACTGCTATAGTTCTGCGCTTGCAGGCAAGGTAATGGATTCTACTTTTAATTAGGACTGTGATTTGACCTAAGCGTTCCAGACTAATAGAATTTAAGATGTAATGTGCAGGATTTCATAATCTAATTGTTACATAATGTACCTTTGAAATCGGAGTCTGAGTTCTGCTTGATTGAGATAAGAGCACAAAATTCAAGGCTGGGAAAACAGCACATTTAATTTATGCCTGGGAGCTCTGTGGCAGTGACATTTATACCACGCTGTAACATATGTTGCTACCCTTGTGATCATAAATCAATAAGCTTTGGAGTCACTGAGGCACCTGCTAAGAGCAGCTCAATCTGCCCGACCCAAGCTGAGTAACATCTGTTTGATGGAGTTGCTTGGGGTTGGACAGACCTGCCTCTGTTCTGCACATAAGATTCTGGGAATCAGCTGGCAGTTGGAGGTGCCGTACCTCCGTCCTTTGAGGGTGCTGCGTTCTGTCCTGACGTACAGCAGATGGAGGAGAGGACACTGACTGTGCTGACGAGCTCAGCGTGGATGGAGCTGATCTTTGAGGTCAGGTCTTTGGGGATGTTTCCTGAGGGCTCGCTGGGCAGGCAGGCCCACTGCTCCTCCAGGAGCTCCTGTATCTTGCTGACGTATTGGCTGATGGTGGCTTCCACAGCCTCCGCTTCACTCTCTCCCCGAGGTTGGGACTCCTTATGATCTTTAGTCGCACACTCTGGGTTCATCTCAGGGTGAGATGCAGCTTCCAGAGGGCCTCCCTCCATTCCCTCTGACCTCGTGTCTTCTGCAGTAGGCCCACTTGATGATTTCCCCCCAGAGTCTGTGTTGACTGCTATGTCACACATGGCGATGGTAGCTTCCACAAGTTTCTCAGCTGTGGGGACATTCACCAATACACCTGCGTCTTGAGTTTCGGTTGGGTCTGTCTGTGTGCTGGTCGTCTTCAGGTCTTCAAGCTGCTGGTTGGAGCTTTCACTCAAGCAAGCCTCTACCTCAGTTGAAGCCCTTTTTTCAGATATAGCCGCACATTCTAAATCTGTGCTCCCTGGTGCCTCACAGGCGTGAGCGTAATCAGACAGCAGCTTTGTCTCCACAGAGTCACCAGATTTCTGGTCTCCTTCTTCTTTCTCCAGCTTCTTCTCCTCTTTTTGCTTTAGCCGTTCTTTCATCAGCCTGTTCTCCTCCATTTGGTCCCTTAATAAAGCGTTGACTCTCTCAAGTTCCATGCTGGATTCTGCAAACTTCAGCTCAAGAGCTACGAGTTTTGCCTGCAGTGATGCATTAGCGAACAGCTCCATGTTGTCGCCCAGTTTCACAGCTGCAGTCACTTCCTGTAGCTTACCCATGTCTCCTGCTTCTTCCCGCTGTTCCGGTTGGGTTTCTACCCATACTTCTAATAGCTTTGCTGCTTCTGCTGAAGAATCCTTACACGATGTCCCGTGGTCTCCTTGTACCTGCTGTGTGGATCCTGAAAATTGGTGATCAGTTTCCTGGAAAGCTGAAGGAGAAGCTAATTGTGCTACAATGCTTTCTGTCCTGCTGGACGCCTTGCTTACCTCAGTAGCCTGTTTCTGGGAACCAGGTGGCACATGTCGCACCTTCTGGGAGAGTTTCAGAAGGCACTGATGGTTCTCTTCCTTAAGTGCCCGGATCTGGGCTTTCAGTTCAGGGATGGTTTGGACTTCTTCCTCCAGTTCTCTGATCCTTTTCAGAGCTATGTGTAGCTGCTGAAGTTTAACGTTGACCTGCTGTGAAGGACTCCTGCCGTCTCCTGCAGTACTGGAGCAAAACACGTTCTCGGAGGAGCTGTTTTCCTCACTGGGCTCCCAGGTGGCCTGGAGTTCTTGATCATCCAGCTCTGAATTCTTTCTCTGAAGAACAGTAGCAGGCATGCTGGATGCTCTCAACAGGTGTGGTCTGCCCAGGGGCTGCTCATCAAAGGCTCTGATGCTGGCATCATCCATCGGCTTCCTGGATGTGTGCCCGGTCCTTCCTGCCTTTGGGAAGGCTGCAGATCTGCTGTCAGAAGCCTGGAAGTCAAAGATCTGCTGGACCTCCATAAACTTGGTCCTGCCACCGGATCCAAGGCTGGTGGACGATGCCCACACATCAGCCTGGGAGCCAGACTGGTAGCTAGTGGCAGGAAGGCTGAAATTACGGGGCAATGTGCTGAACTTGGGCCCCTTGTTTCTCCGATGTATGTGGATTTTTTTAATTGTCTTGCCCCTCTCTATGTCCTCCACGTATTTGAGGAAGTCCAGGTCCAGCTGGTACCCGTATGGTGTCTCCACAGTGTAGGGCAGCTGCTGCCTTGTGCCGCCGGCCTGAGAGCTCTTTGAGGAAAATCCGTTCTCTGAAACTGAGAAATCAGCTTATTTTAATATTTGCTTTTGCATACAAAACACATAATTCTACACTACTGTTTGTGATGGGCAGAAAAAATGACCTGCCATATGTCTTTAATGCTTATATGTCTTCAGATATGGCAAATGTAAAATTTGTTGACCAAAAGGTATGATGTATCATTCATTCATGATCTCAGACAGCATCAGTGGATGTCATCTTACCCTTTTTCTTGTCCATCTTCTGACTCGTGTGTCGCATGTATGTGCTGCCTGCAAATAACAGGACATGTTAGAGTGAGCTGTGACTTGACAGTTAGAAAGCCTTACAGATCCATCTCAATTATTCTGACATCATATCGCCAACAAGGGACAATTCAGCAGTATTCAGAAGCCTGTTGGCTGGTGGAAAGTGACTTATTGTCCAAATTATTTTCTTACTTCATCGCACTTGCCCATGGCGAAATAGCTGTGATACAACTGAGCCATTGATTAAGACCTATTAAAGGGCACATCAGCCAGCAAGGCTTCCATTGTGGCTGGAAACCTTCTTATAATTATTATGCAATTAAGTCTGGGATAAAAACTACAAAAACACCACAAAATAATGCACACAATTGATACACTTTTCTGTAAAACAGAATAATGTGCATCAAAAGAGACTCCATTACCTTTAAATATGCTACTGTAGCGGTGTGTCAATAAATCTGGGGGTACTTTCACGCCTCGTAATTCCAGAGCTAATGACAAAAGCAGGAATGGTACTGTAGCACAGTTTTGGCATAAATGCTGTGACAAACTGACCCCACCGCTATACCGCAATTGTGACTCTGTCTTCTGCCCCCACAACGCGATTCTCTGCATGTGAAAATGATTTGCTGTGAAGTGCAAGACTCTAAGACGCTAAGGAAGCATTTTTTTTCTTTAAAAGACACAGATATAGGAACGCAAATCCAGAGATGCAATCTGTAGTGTTCGGCACAGGACCGAGAGCAGATGTTGTCAGCAGTTTGGCAGGGGGAGATGAAATCGATGGCGATGTGAGATTGGGTTCCTTTTAAGTCTGCATCTGCCCTTACTCTCCTGTGAGGACAAGGAGATAAATGCTTGCAGACCAGGTACCTCTTTCAATCTAGCTTTGAATGAATTTCCTTTGTAAGGAATCGCTGCACAGCTGCTTGCTTACATCCTGTTAAATGCAAGCTTCTGTTGCCACTGGCTGCAGTACAATGTCTGCAGTTTTTAATTCTGCAAGGGACAACAGGAGACTGGCTGCCAGTGGCTAATATCCTCATGCTGGTCTACTGCATGCCATCTGTCTTGGCTTGACAGGGGGGCATGGTGGAGAATCCCTCCAGAGAAACCAACCATATCATTAGCCAATGATATGTTTTGAATCAATGAGTGACAGGGGAAGGAACACTCTGGGGACCAATCAGCTTTCAGCTGGGGCGAGTGTGCCTATAGTTCCAGCACACTCTTCTGGTCATGGTGGGTTGTGCAGAAATCTGCTGGGGCTTAGATATGGCATACGAGAGTGATTTTAATCGTGCTACTGCCGTGTGGCAGAATTTACTTTAAGGCATGGGCGATCCTTGGAGTGTTCCGTGCGTAGGGTGAGGTCCAAGGTATAACGGAAAATGGAAATGAAGAAGACTGACCGTGGTGGCGGCAGTGTGATTATGTGTGTTAATTAAAATCCTAGAGGAGAGCATTAAAACAGGATAATGTGTGCCCCCTGTTGGTGTTTGCTGTCAGTGCTTCACAGTAGAGAGGGGCTTAGAGACAAGCACATTCCAGGGAGGGGACAGACATAGTAGGGAGGGGCTTAGAGACAGGCACGTTCTTGGTAGGGGACAGATACAGTAGGGAGGGGCTTACAGGCAGATTCCAGGGAGGGGACACATACAGTAGGGAGGGGCTTAGAGACAGGCACATTCCTGGTAAAATTCAGGTAGACATTATGCAAGAAGAACTTTCATTGTTGTTTCATTTTGTCATAAAGGAACACATGCACAGGGAGCACATGCACATAAGAACAGAAGAACATAAGAACTATACAAACGAGAGGAGGCCATTCGGCCCATCAAGCTCACTTGGGGAGAACTTAACTAATAGC
>JABFEA020000046.1:3855564-3877004 GCA_019775915.2 Cyphomyrus plagiostoma
ATGTCCCCCCTCAGTCTCCTTTGCTTGAGGCTGAACAGATTTAACTCAACTAACCTTTCCTCATATGACATTCCTCTGTTTGTCGACATAAGGTCATCAAGATATCCAGGCTGGATATAGTTAATTCGATTGAGTGCCATACAAAATATTCCCTCTCTTAAGGCGATAGTAACATGCCCCATATCTTGTGCTCAAATGAGATTCTCCCTCTTCCAGAGGTCGGGGTGACTTAGCTCACTTAAGCAGGGATCTCAGAGTGCATGCAGGGAACCAGGCGGAATGCTTTGGCCTGACTGTGAATTAAACTGTAGTCTGTTTATCTTAGACATCGTGGTCACTTATCTAACTCCGCACTGCAAATAACCCCTCAAAGTCCTTTAAAGGGAGAGGGAACGTATAATTAAAGGCGAACGATATCACTGTTTTACGCCACTTCTGCTACACTGAAAGCCAATCTGCCTGTTGTGAAAGAGGTATGATAACAGGGGATAACCAGACTGTAGTAACACTGCAACGTACAGATAAGTGGAGGTTCAGTTATTCAACCAGTACACGTGGTCTAAAGTTTTAGCTATAGTCTACCAGAACATGGGTGCACACATTTAAACATTCAAATTCCTTTCTGTGGTCAAGGTCGAGCTTCTAAGGGGGCGAGTGACGCTTTTTTATCAGAGGCGATTTATTCCTGACAAATGCCAGACTGTGTGTTTAATAGGGCTCAGCGAGGATGCCAATTCTGTTTCCAAAATAAACACCTCACACCAGAGAGCAAAGACAAGCCAGTTACGTCTTGAGGAGTATTTCCTTCCTGAGAGCACCAGCGCTGTATGTGCGTGTGCATGTTTGTGTGCGTATGCGTGTGTGTGAGAATCCGGACCTCTGTAAAACTGCAGCCAAAATAAAAAAAAAAAACTGATACCAACTTGTGCATCTTCAGGCTTTGACCCTTTGACCTTCTTCCCAGGGGAGCCTGAGGCCATTAAGACAGATACTTTATCAGGGTATAAAGAAAATCATTTTCCATAGTGTAAGGGGTCAGCGGTCCCCATGTAATAATCCTGAAATTGAGTAACATACAACAAACCCAAGGTGTCCTTTACATTGTCATTAGCAACAAAAGAAATGAAATAAGCTGAACCTTGGCCAGCGATTCTGTGTTCTTGGCCTGGCGTCGCATCTGGTTTTGTCGTTACCTGTGCGGGTTCAGTTAAAGGGCCCATGCGAGGGCATGCGAGGTAAAAAAAAAACTGATGCCACGATACTCACAATCACATCTGCAAGGGACACCTCTTTTACAGTAATTATGGGAATTGCCCTGATAGGGGGCTGCATATATAAAATATCTGCATTCTAAAACCTCTGCATATTTTGGCTCAGCTGTTGTTTTTAAGTAGCACCGTTAAGCTAGCAGCTTCACCGTGAGTGAGACGGATCTGAAAGGACTTTAGGTGAAGCTGTCTTGATAATAAACTCAGTTGAACTGATAGTAATGGCTTTTTTTATAAAGACATACTGGCCCTTTCTTTATGGCTGACAAATGTCACTGTTATGAGAAGGTAGAGTCTCTCAGTACAGAAATGGCACTTAGGCACCTGGAAACTCCGCAAAATAGAGGGTGAGTCAAACAAATCATGTTCGGCAATTCGATTCAGTGACACTAATAGAAATAATTCCACGTCCCTGGACAGTCACCTCCAGCCCCTGAGAGTTTTAGCTTATTAGACGTCCCTGTGCCTCTGTCACACGTTTAATGATCAGGCAGACTCTTTTAGGGTTAGTGCCACTCGCACCACATGTTTGCATGGGGCCCCCTGTTGGCCACAAACAGTCGCTCCACCAACAGGAGTGGGAGGCTCCAAGGTGACTTTCTGAAAGGAGACCCAGGAACAACAGATTTGCCCCTGTTTACAGGGACCTTTAAACAACAGCAACAAAAAAAACATATATATCTCAACAGGAACGTCACCAGAAAAAAACAAACAACACGGCCAAACTATCCATGAAAACTGGGTAAAATTAGAGTCAAATCTATTTATAGGTTCGACTACAGTTCCATTTGTGATTATGGGGTCAAAGTTCAACAAACAGGAAGAGCTAGAATTTGGCAGTTTTCTCCACAGCTACACAGTTCCATCCTTTTCCTTGATAGTCTGCTAAATGGCTCCGTTCTGCTGCTTTGGTTCACTTTTGTCTCTACATTCTTTGCAGAACCTTTATTTGCCACTTAGTAATAGTTTAAAACAGGGCCCTCGCTCCCTTAATGTAGGGAGAAAGGCTGAAACCACATTCATATCTCCTGGGTACATATTAGAGACTGTTGGCTGAGCCCTAAAGCTTCAAGGTCCTCACACTGAGAAGCCGAGGGCATCGAAGCAAGCAGATATCAGGAGCTAAATCAACCACAGAGTAGACATCAACATGTCCTGTATGTCATAGTATAGACCAGGGGATCTCATTCACTGGGTGTGTGACACCATCTCTCAGTGGTTTGAGAAGACATGTTCTACAAAGAGCCTTTCAGTGGATTCACCAAACTACATTTACAATTTAGTTATTTAGCAGACACTTTATTCCAATGCGACACGCTCAGGGTTACACTCCCTGGAGTGATTAGGAGTGCCTTGCTCAAATGCACAACAATGAAAATCACTCTGCCGACCACGGGATTTGAACCTGTGACCATCCGAT
This sequence comes from Cyphomyrus plagiostoma, assembly GCA_019775915.2. Classification (NCBI taxonomy): domain Eukaryota; kingdom Metazoa; phylum Chordata; class Actinopteri; order Osteoglossiformes; family Mormyridae; genus Cyphomyrus; species Cyphomyrus plagiostoma. Next base: position 3,858,253 of record JABFEA020000046.1, read on the forward strand.
CACAATCACACACCTTTCCACCACCGATGTGCCTGTGATATTGTTCACCATAAGCTATCGCTGATTTCTGCTGATCATTGTTTTGGAAACATTTGAGGTTCATCCAGATGCAGATGATAATGGAGTTCATAACCGCAAGCTATTCTGCATTCTGATTTGTGTCCATTGGGCTGCACAGGTCTGGGAATACCCATCCAACAGAACAGTAACACTAAGCAGGGAGTACATGGTGAACCTCCAGACACCCTCAGACAAACGCGTGTAGCCTGCTGAATGGAGAGGTGGGGGGAAAGGCCCCATATTTCTGTTCCCAGCCAAGAGAAACATGGGAAACCATCTGCATGGAAGCACCATCAATATTCAAACAACCCCCTCCCCCCAGAAATTATGTCTGCCCCGTGACCAGGCACACACTCCCACTTACAGAACCACATGGCCAGGATGTTGACTTTGGATAGACTGCACGTGGTGAACACGATCTGATATGCCAATGTGGAGTTCCAACAATATATGCGAGGTTAAAACTGCAAATGAAACGCGGGGCCTGGTCTTCAAAAAAATCAGACGAGTTCCTGCACCGACGATATTTATACTTCACATTTATCATGTAATATGTTTCCCCAGAGGACCTCAGTGTAGGAACAAAGAAAAGTTCTTAAGCTCTGACTGGCCAAAGCATTTAGTCCAACAGACAGACGATAAGCTATGTTTAGATAACTTGCGGGAGTTTCTGCAGACAAAACCTTGGTAGTATAGAACAACATACCCCGGGGTCTGGAAGACAGACTGGTTCAGGTTTCAGTCAGAGCTGACCTATGATATCTCCCACCTATGATGTCTCCCACCATCGAATGGTTTATTAAAACTCCACTTCTGTAGAAGTTCCTCCGGTGGCTGCGGACATCTTGTTCCTCGTTAAATCTCAGGGGCGACAGACCAAGAAGACTTGGCTCTTCTGGAAACTGCGGTGTGCAGCCAGCAAGACCCGATCAAGATGCACGATTGTGATGTGATGTCAAATGATATCAAGCGCAGAGCCTGGAATGTGCCCCGACACTATCTGTCACGCGTTATCTGTCTGCAACGTTCCGTAAACTCCACCTCCACACGCTGGGGCCTCGCACCTTACACAGGACCCACAGCATGCCGAGTCTGCCTAAACAGAACCTCTGTCTGCCTCACATTTTTCAACTCATTTGTTAAAGGCAATAGAGCAGATGTTGAAGAGAGTAACGAACGTGGGTGTTTACCACATATCCTTCTGCGCTGGCCCATTGCTGTAACTTAGCCATTTGAGTTGCAGCCATGCTTGTGGGCTTGTTGAAACCCCCTTCGGAAAGTTCTGGAATTCTAGTGAAATCACTTTGGGTATTGTTGATGCAAAGTATCTACAAATCTACATTCAGGGGTAACTGGAGAGGCCGTACAAACAACAGTAGTTTATGCTTCATTACAGACGACTCTGATTTCTTGGATAAACATACTTTGGATGAACATTCTCCAAATTTAACCTCCCAGATTTATTTATGGAAGGATTTTGGTGACTATTGTTGAATCTGCTCTATAACCTTGTACGTATCGGTGCAGCTTCTTGCAGTCAACTCTTGCTTGAGGTTTCTCAGCCCACGAGTGTCAAGACTGACAAGAGGACGCGAGCGACAGCACGTTGTGCCGGTTGAAACTGCGGTTTGCTCGGGGCAGAAGCATACGAACAAAGGCCCTTTTTGGAGGCTCTCCGGCACAATCTGTACTTGAGCTGTTAGCTTTCTGCTCCCTGACCTACCAATGGTGCAATCATGTGTTTGTTGTCCTAACAAGGATTCTAAACAGGAGCAGCTTTGTTTTAGAGAAATTGACTCCATTCTTGTTTCTCTCAGAGCCGGCTTCATAGAGCCTAGCTGTCCCGTTCCCCCGGTCTGTCTCTTTACGTATGGGAAAGAAAAGCCTTTGTTTTTTTCCGGCTCCCCTGCGTGAAGGATGAAATTGAAGGACCCCACTTAACCTCTTCCATTGTCTTGCTCGGTTCCTGCAGTACATGCTCACGGAGAGAACAAAGGACTTGTGTGTCACGTTGGTCTTCCCTGGAAAACTGGCAGCGGGACAATCGCTTGGCCTCCGTACCATATAAGCAAAAATGTGCCACACCCCCAAGCCCCCCCCCCCCACTGCAGCCGGACGGCTACTGCAGTACAATGCAACATCGGCGCAACAGCACAGCACGTCGCAATCTGTGGAGCGTGTGCCGTTTATCTCCTGAGGGGTGACTGTGCCAAGCGTCGCTCTCGAGACTAAACACACGTGCAGGATTTGAACACCCTGACAGACGCTATCTGTGCACAGTGAAGGCTGCCGCTGTTTGTTTTTACTCATCTCACTGATCAAGCCTGAAGTTATAACACATTCTTTCAGCCTGTAATATGCAAAAAATTTGTCATGTTAATGAGGGATATTCATGTGATTTGCATCTGTTCTGTAAAGCAGGAATGACATTTGTGAGAATTTGGCACAATTTTACATACATATTTTAAGTATTAACTTGATAGCTTCCACAGCTCATATCAGACCTCTAAGCTCTTGGTTCAGTGTAACTTGACCAAACTTCCATGACATCACCTGCTTAAAAAACTTAAAGCTCAATATCTTTTACTGATTTTCATATTTTGTTCAGTTTTGGCATCAAAGGAGTGTCCCTAAACAAACTGGAATATTGAAGTGCGTTTCTGGACGGTTAGGGAGTTGCTGGTGAGACTCGTGTTTAGGCAGCCGTGTGCATCCTGTGTCACAGGTGAGAAGGCTGAGAGATTTTAAAAAACAACCAACCCCAAATTCCTACCATAAAATGACACACCTGTCAGCAAAGTAGAACATGGGTTGAACATGCGTTTGCCTCTCTGTCCCCTTTAAGACAGACCGAGCCGAGCTCTATAAGCGTGTGACTGGAATGCCAAATAATCCACACACTGCCCTGGGACCCCACCACTGTCCCCCCCACGGCCTCCAAGAGGAAATTAAACGCAGGAAGAAGAGGCCACCAGAAGCACCCCCACCCCCCCTCATCAAGATCATCATGATCCCACGAGGTGAGCCCCAACCCTCTCCAGCAAAATTAAAGTATGAGTGATAAACACACTCAGAACTGCAGCATCTGCAAGCTTCTGCTGAGGAGCGTGTCCCCCAGAAGCGGACATGCAGTCGGTGGTCACAGGACGCCTGAAACACGCGCCCACAGGCTACAAACCGGCAGGTGAATCTCCATCCGCTGTCAAGGAGACGGCTCCTGTTCCCTCTCACCGCCCAAACCAAGCCGACCTAAGAGACATCATCTATCCTCCTCTAATCCTACAGCGGAGTCATCCATCATCGCTTACCTCCAGGCGACGCCAGTGTGGGGTGTCCGCGTCCCAAGTGAGTCTTTCTGAGTGAAGCGGACTCTCTTTCAGCTCAGGTTCCCTCTCTCTCTCCCTCCCTCTGGCGGGAGATAGCATCTGTGAGCGGGATGCAGGAATGCCTGCACGGGGCGGCTCTTAAGACCGCGAGCTGCGCTTTGTGATCAGTGCTGTGGACACGCCCCTTTTTCCCGGGGGGGGGGGGGCCAGGACACCCACCCCAAGGGCGGGTGCTTCAACAGAGCAAGGCGCACACTGCCCCCCCCCCACAAGCTGCGGCACTCGTGAGCAGGAGTGACTTAATAACCCGAGGCTGTGGGCATGGTTTTGTGTGTTTTCCCCACCACGTATAACAGCAGATGTCGGAGGTGCAACACGATCTGCCATGAGAGGAAAAGGGCCCGGAGGTCACAGGCATCTGCCCACACGAAGATGAATCCGCACACGGGTACACCGGCAGCGAGGAAATGCCACGGAGAAGGAGAACGGGAGAAGGAGTCGTTTGTTATTCCGGTTTATCTTGACAATTGTGGGGCTATGACCACTTAAAATAGGAAAAGTAAATGTTATTCTATATATCTCAGGATGCATAAAACAGTATAAACAAACAGCGGAAAATGAGCCACGCAGATGAGGAGATGCCCTCTGAGCTCTTAGCAGGCTGACTCCCAGGTCCCCAAAGAATCATGAGAAAAACCTTCTGCGCTAATCTGCATATGATCTGAGGCCGGACCAATCGGAGCACAGATTGCGCCATTGACCAGTGTACATTCCTCCTGTGGTTTTTATGAACTTCGGACAAACAATCGTGACCCAGGAAAAGTTCTCTCAGATGCTATTAGTGGCTCCTGGATGGGTTTATCACTTACAGGAGACTGAGACTCGCACGGGAATCCCGGAGTCTATCACCCGCTCACATCGATGGCTGTCGACACTGGGGCCACAGCAGAGGATAGCAATAAAGCAGTGTAAACATGCGACTTGTTAATGGCCTGAATGTGACGTCCGTTTCACTATGAGCACAAGGCACTGAATTAAAATGTTTCATTCGTAGAGTTTGAATTTGAGTTATATTTAATTACAGAGAAAAGATAATGATTCAAACCTACTCAGTGGTTATTTATTAAAGACTGGTGAATCCAACTAATTCCCATAGTAAGAGTGGCCTCTGTAGGCCAAAGTTGAGTATTGCAGAAGGTCCGTCCACATGAAAAGTATCTTCTTTTCTTTCTGCATCAGGTAGATTTTTAAGTAAAAATTCAGATACAGGGGATACAACCTCAGGCAGCAAACTCTTGGGGACCCACGATGTCAAAAGGCCACAGCATCTGCAGACCGGAGGATGGAGGTCCGAGAAGCTGCAGGGGAGCTGGGAAACGTGGAATCCGTCAGGAGGAAAGGGTCAGCTCACCTTGGTAGACAAATGTCTGGAAATCTTTGTAGGCTTTATAATATATTTTACACCTGGGAAACCCACCAGTATCAGAGCGTATATAATATTCATATTTAGCGGCAGTGTTCAAGAGATTTGGCTTTGGGGATAACTTCTGTAACTGGATTGCAATTTTATATTAATCTCCACAAGCATGTATTAGGACAATTAAGATTATATCAGACTACTTTCCACTTTTTAGGGGCACAAGACATGGCTGTCTCCTTTCCCCCCTTTTATTCAATATAGCTATAGAGCCTTTGGCAATAGCAATAAGGATTGATAATGGTTTAATAGGAATAAACAGGTGTGGTCATGTTCATAAACTCTCCCTATATGCTGATTGTGACACTAGCGGACAGAAGCGCGGACCCAGATATGCAAGGCAAAGGGGTTTTATTCCAGAGCCAGAGAAAGGTAGCAGAAGTGTCCAAATCGTGGGGCGAGAGATGCTGTCGAAAGGCAGGCAAGGGGTTCGTTGTCCAGGAGATCAAGCCGACAAGGAAGGACCGGGGAGACAAACCAGAGGTAAGCGGGACGCAGGACACCGGGCAGGGCTGGGAAGGCTGGTCAGGAACGGGAGCTGGACTGGGGAGAGGAAGCGAGAACGACGGGATCTTGGACGCAGGCAAACAACAAGACACAGGGCAAGATGAGAGACGAAAAGCTGCTTAGCACGGCGCAATGTAAACATGGGCTCAATACTTCGCAAGGAGAGAGAGGTGCGTCTCCCCTTTAAACCGGTGTAGATGAGGTTAGATTGGTTACTCCTGGCTGGCCACGCTCCCAGGGGCCGTGGACGTAACACTGATGATGTTATTCTTTATATTTCTCAATATCTATGCATAATGTATTGAATATTTTATGTATTTTTGGGAAAATATCTGGCTGTAAAATTAATCTCACTAAGAGTATATTGTTTCCAGTAAGTCATCAAGCTAAACAGTTAAAGTTTGACCCTTTTCCATTTAAAATAGAGCAGAACACATTTACATATCTGGGTGTCTCTGTCACTCGTAAATATAAGGATCTGTTTAAACAAAATTTTACTTCAGCTCTCAACAAAATAAATCATTGGTCTCGACTCCCAATTTCACTTTCAGGATGTATCAATGCTGTCAGGATGAACATTTTGCCCATATCTTGCCTAGATTTCTCTTCTTTTTTCACACAGTACCTATATTTGTCCCCAAGACGTTTTTTTAAAAAAAAAAAAAAAAAAAAACTTGATAAACACATTTCTTCCAGTATTTGGAATAAGACCATGCCTAACATGAGGAAGGCTTTTCTAGAAAGGAAGAAGCAAGATGGCGGTTAATGTCCAAAGAATAAGATATTGACTATCAAATCTTCTTAAGGGTGGTGGTCCTATCTCGGTTGAAATGGAGCAATTCTTTTGTAATCCAGTCTCTCTAGTCTCTTTAATTTGTGATCCATTACCAATGGTCAGTAAACCTACAGTATGTGTGATAATCCAGTAATCCTTAGCTCATTCAAAATTTGGTTACATTTTAATCAAAAACAAATGCTGACATAGTTACCTTTATTATCTATTTATATGTTTACACCTTCTCTAATAGACTCTGCATTCAATTTGTGCTTTAATAATGGACTAAAATGTGTTAGGGATCTATGTGATGACAGTTGTTTTATGTCCTTTGAGCAAATTACAGCATATAATATACCATGATCCAATTTTTTCAGGTATTTGCAGGTGCAAGACTTTGTTAAGAAATATTTTGCCTTTTTTCCAAGCCGCCCAGTTCAAGCCTGGATTGAAGACCTTTTATGTATGAAGCCTTTGGAAAATGGTGTGATTTCTACAATTTATGATACAATTTTGAGTAGGACATCTCCAACATTAGATTATTTAAAGGAACAATAGAATACAGATCTTGGGTTTGAGATTCAGGACGATGTCTGGCAATCCGTAATAAATTGGATGCATTCCACATTTATATGTGTAAGGCATGGTCTTACACAATTTAAAATAGTACATATATAATAGTACATAATAATACTATATTTTTCTAAGAGTAAACTTGCCATGGATCTAATCTAGAATTGATCCAACTTGTTCTAGACGCAAACCAGGGGAAGCTACTCTGGTACCATGTTCTGGATGTGTCCTGTTTCACAGTCATATTGGTCTGAGATATTTGACACACTATGTTTTATATGTGAAAAGGACTTTGAACCAGATCCAGCAGTAGCCATATTTGGGCCGCTACCAGCCAGGCTCTCATTATCATCAGATAATTGTGAGGCAGGGGCTTTCTATCTGTCGCTGGCAAGACAGCTGATTTTGGTTCATTGGAAGTTAAACCAGCCCCCTACACATCATGAATGGATGGAGAGTGCTATGTCACACGTAAAGTTGGAAAAACTTAAGTTCGACTGAGAAATTTTTCAAAGTCTGGAAGCCATTCTTATTTTATTATGGTTTTGTATATAAACCTACCAATGTAGTGGAGGTAAGCCCCCCCCCTTCCTCTGGTGGTAGTCTGGTCCATCATTGTTGTTTGATTTGAATGCTGTTGGTCATTTGTTTGTTGTTTCATGGTTTGTTAAAATGCTCAATAAAAAAAGACTTTATAATAGCATTAAAAAGCTCATCATGAGTCCCCGTAAGCCACGTGTTCCTGCCGTGCTTTTGCTGAGCGGTGAGTCACATGACCTGCCACAGTCAGACCTTAACATCTCTAAAGGCATTGCTACCGTCTTCTGCAGCTTTCAGGGTCCTGCTCAATCTGCACTCTTCACTGTCTTGCTTCTTTGGCTGCACTTGACATTTTTCTAAATTGAAACGAAACAAAGTATTTCATGCCATTTGTACGAGAACAGGCTCATCGGAATGTTTGCATTCCCCCACCTTCCACTTAAGAAAAAAAACAGACATGTACACACCTGCAGAGGTGAGAGCAAAGCTTGAGGTCAGAGCAGGGGGGGGGGGGGGGGTCACCTGTATATCCTGTACCCCTGGTGCATTTTTCAGCCTTTCTGGAAGAGTGGGTATTTTGCAGAGCACGGGACTTGAACAGGCAACCTTCCGATCAAAGACATAGAGACCCAACCCACTGAGAAACACCAACCCCGGGTACCTTCACAGATATTAAGTTTAGAATCCAGCCATTTTCTGCACCCGCTTGTCCTATGCAGGGTCGCGGGGATCCAGAGCCAATCCAGCAAGCAGGAGCCGCAAAGTCAGGGAATCAGCCAGAATGGGACGCCAGCTGGATTTAAAATCCATATTTTAGATTAAAAAAACAATGTAATTCAGCACCAAACTGTAAAGAGTGAGTTAAAGAAAGAGGATGTGTGTATAAAATGTCCCAGTGTGTAAATGAAACACAGATCAATAAAATCTAACCAAACTATAGGTCAGAGGACTTTGACATTGTGCTGGAGGTTCCATAACTGAGTGCTATAGAATTTCTCATAAGTAAACTGAAGCGCTCAGTCTGTCATTCTGGGTTTTGCACTGGTCACTCCAGCTCAGGAGGTGGCTGGTTTTTCATTAACAGCCAATGCTCACCATAGGGCTAACTGGACATTAGGTAATTTTAGGTTTTATAAAATACAAATAACTGGAAAAATGGAGGTATCTTCCAGAAAGCTAGAAAACATGTTACATAATTCAGCTGAGCAATGATATTCAGGTCTGCACAGATTTGAGGTCACTTACTTACAGTCAGCTGCGTGACTGGAGGGGAACCTGTAGGGGGCGATATCAGGCTATGCTCTTTGGGCTGTGGCGACAGAGGTTGTACGGGTCAAGAATCACGATCAATAGAGACACATGCTCACCATGGGAGGGGGGGGGGGTGAGAGCTTAAAATTAGGAACATTACGGAGAGATAAAATAGTTCAATATTTTTTTATATTTTTTTATTTATTTAACAAATCTTTCTAGATACTGGAGATAAATGCACAAAGGGAGAAAAGGAAGTTAGGACCTTGGGAAAATGACCAGTCTGCTGAGTTCATTGTTATTTATAGGAGGGCAGAAGGACTAAATAAAGAATGTACAGAGCAATGATAGCGTACAAAATGAAGAATATTAATCGGGCCTGACAAGCTTGCAGAAATACATTTAAAGCACTTTTTCAGGATCTTAATCCAGGATCTTGAGTCATTCTGGAAATTTTTAATTAATTTCACATTTTATGCACCCAGACATCTATTTTCAGCATGTGCTTAAATATGGTCACAGTGCTCACTTGATATTTTGAAATGAATATTGAATATGAATATTAGGAGGTTTCTATGTCTGTAGTTTTAACACAATTATATAATGTGCAACCATGACAGAAGAAGATTAATCTACTACATTAGATACATATTTGTATTTGGGTTGTATGAGAGTCACATGGTGTAATTTAATTGATTTATTTTTTGCTTGGTTCTGTGCCCGATCTGTGTGTGATATGCATCTGCTCATTTTAAACGATGGAACGTCAAGGATTATGAGGGGGAGAGTCCTGCTTGAGGGAAACTCCATGGCGATTTTTTGCCGTCCACTTCCTGTCTGCATCCTCAGAGAGAGGTTATCTGCTATGTGGTACTTCAACGGAGCCATAGATGGGGGAGTGCAGGACCCCCCCCCCCCGGGAGCCGTATCGGTCATCAGCCGCCCTGGACCACTTTCCACTGGTCCCACTGCTGGTTCAGGCATGAAACCGACGCCTAATTTCCCTGTAAAGCGGTAAAAGCTGTGGCAGAGGAGCCGAACATGCAGCCCGCACTGTGTGATCTGTGCCAACGCTGCCTGCTGACCGCAGGGAACCGGGCTCTAAGCGAGCATCATTCAATGGGTCGTTCGACGTTTAGCTCTCTGGCATCCAGCATACCAAAGACGTGTGCATAGACCTATAGTATAAAGACACGTCCAGTAAAGCAAAATAAAACCAGAATAAATAAGCAAGACATTCCACATAGCTTCTCATTCTACATTAGTGCTTAATTGTATTATTGATAAAATAATGGACAGTAGTCACCTAATCTGGTGTCCATTGCTTACAAGAGTGATAGACTTATTATTTAATTATCATGTAATTATGGAAATGATTCATAAGCAGTGCTGTAGAAATAAGCAAACCGGGCGACGATCCTGGGATTACACCCATTTAACAAACTTTGTCATTAATGTCAAGGAGCCAGCAAACATTTGTTACTAAATCACGTGCCTGGCAGGGAAATGCTGTAGCAGATCCGTTAGCTGGGGCTGGATTTGTTCAGGAGCAGACAGACGGTTCAAGGATGTTAGGATATAATGTGTAAACCCAAGCGCTGCTTGTTTGTGAGGTAAAATCCACAAATAACAGAGGGTTTTGTTACCTGTCTGGGCTGGAGGCGGCGGACACGGTGCGCGCTGAGGCGGCCCCAGGACGGACACGTCCCACACGTCCCACACCGCGCCGTTTGCACAGCAAAGCACTCATCCGAAATGGAAGGCCGACTGGCTGTTAGGGGCTATTTTCTGGAATTTTCCCCATTTCTTTCTGAAATAAAAGGCTGTTCAATTTGAAGAAAAAAAAAAAGGTGCAGCTTTTCTTGGTTACGTGGGCCTGTTTCGCTATCAGTTTTCTGGGTTTTGGTGCTTTGCGGTTTAAGATAATTAGAGGGAAAGCCTGCAGAAACGTAGAGGGGCAGAACCTGTTTGGAAAAAGACGCGAGGCCGGTCCATCCAAACATCAGTTGTCCTTTTCAGGACCTCAGACCAACACCCTGACACGCGTAAGACGCGAGTTATTTTTGATAAATAGCAAGCGTATCTTATATTTAATTTCACACTCTAAAAGTCTAAATTGTGGTATTTCCTGTGCTTGTCACTGAAAATTGAAAAAGCCATCTTTGAAGCCTTTGAAGCATCTTTGAAGCCATACAGGTAACCCTACAAGCCTTGGGCACAGTCCCTACAGGGTTTGTGTCTTGGTGCCACGGGAGATACTGACACTATCTGCGTGTGACGACGGTGTCTGCGTGCAATTCCGTAGGGTGAATCCCTGCCAAGTTGTTCTATGTGAAAATGTTTGACTTCGTCTGCCGCCTACTAGGGTGAAGGGCTTTTACCGTGCAGTGCACCTTGAGTTACTGGCCAACTGTCAACACGGGAGAGTTACCCCAGCTCCCCTCACTGGTCGTTAAACCTCCAGAAGTGCAAAAGTCCCGTGACCTTCCACTTACCTCTCGTGGTGCTGTGGAGATGAGCCGTCCCAAGCTCACCCCTGCTTTACTACAAGTTAGCATGTTGCTAACGGCCATCTCCTAAGTACTGAACGCTTCCCAGCCAGAGCTCAACAAGCAACTGCCCTCCCTGCAGCTCCCTCAAACCTCATTGGTCGGCTAGACATCATCAGATTTCTCCTCTGCACTTCCCCAGCCCGGGTTGCGCAAATCCTTTATTTTAAATGACCACCAAAGTCACAGGGCAACAGGAGCTACATTACAAAATCCCCCCCCCTCCCCATCACAAAAATTCTCCAACCCCACTGGAAGGTGGAAGGCAGGCGATGCCTCTGAGTAAACACGAGGACAAATGGAGTGTTTGCTGTTTCTACAGGCCGAGTCTCAGCCAAAAACTGCTGCGAGCAAATTAACATTTAACCAGGCCTTCTCCAGAATGTGCTCTCAGCACGACGGGCCTCCTCCGCTGGATATTTCATCATATGGATTCCAGCGTCCATTATGTAAAGCAGTTAGTGACCTCATTTCCATTAAGCCCAGTCCGACATCTGGATCAAACTCAACCCTGTACTGTTGGCTCCCTGCAAAGGAAAAACCACTTGGCGTCAAGTGGCAGATCGCCGCCACCTTTGTTGTGTAATGGGATTCACTCCTCGAGTCAATGACTCTTCATTGTGAGAGTTTACGTGAAGCAGAAGGCTGCATTGGAAAGCCAAGCTTAAGCCTAACCCTGATGTCAAGCTGAATGGAAAGCTGAACCCAAGGCTCAACCCAAAAGGCAATTCTAACCCTAATGAAGAAAATTGAGTGAATGAATGACTATTATGCTTATATAGAGCTTTTCAAGACCCGCAAAGCACTTAACAACCAATGGGGAGCCACTACAACTACTATCACTGCGCAGCACCCGCCTGGATGATGCAATAGTAGCCATTCTGCACAGCAGCTAAGGTGGAGAAGGGGCAGGGGAGAAGTCACCAGTTAGATATAGGGGATGATTAGGAGGCCAGATCTGAAAGTGGTCAATTTTAGCCAGGGCGTCAGGGTACCACCCCAACTCTTTTGAAAGATGCCCAGGGGTCTTTTATGATCTCAGACAGTCAGGATCTCAGTTTTAAGTCTCATCTGAAAGACAGCACCATTTTTACAGCAGTCTTGCTGTCACTGCACTGGGGCACAGGGATCCACAATGACCACAGGATGGACTCCCCTTGTTGGCCACACCACTTCAAATATAAACATAAACCTACAGTACCTTAAACTAAGCCCCGAAGTCTACCCTACGCTTAGCTTTCACCATAATGGCAACCCTAAATCTAAGCCTAATCCTAACCTAAACCCTAATGGCAACCCAGACTCCAGCTAAAATCCTAAAAGTAATTCTAACTGAAATGGTAGGTAGCTAAGCCCTGTGTGCTAAGTATTCTTCTGTACAGAACAAATCAATGGGGAAGACAGAAATGGACACAGTAATAACATTCTAATGTCATTCTAAGATCCAGGCAGCATGTAGCCTGAAAACTGTCCAGCTGGCCCAGTGCTGAGATGCCGCCTGTTTGCCACTGGCCATGTTTTCAGGTTACGACGTCCAGCGCAAAGCAAAACAACCAAACCAGAACAAATAACCCCTCCCAACATCCTAGCGTTTTCTGCATGTTGTGTGTTTACGGGACAACTAATGTAGTAATAAAGCGAAGTCAAAACTGCTGCACAATATATTTGGTACATTTAATTCTAGCACATTCTGTAAATGACAAAAACAATGCGAAAATTACCAAAAAAAAAAAAAACTACCAAACAAGCTATAGCTAGATACACATAATACCCTAGATTAGCACAGAGAAATATCATTAAAAAATACATGTTCTGGCTCGTTCGCTTTTAAGAACAACAAAGCGAATAAAGAACAATTTTGATGTGTTAAATTATCCATGAATATGGAAGAAAAACTCAGCAGTTACAGTTTTTCTCTATTGAATAAATTGATGCCGATTTTAGTACAATCTGTGACCTTGAATTAAGACAGGCTTAAATGGGGGCTTGACTATGTTTACTTTTGTGATCCTTTTGCCCGCTGAAGCCTCATGGAATAACCTCAGGTGAATGTGTCTGTTCAAATCTGCCCGACCCAGTTAATACTTAACCACTAGCTGCTATATAAAGCCCGACCTCCGGAGAGTCTGAGATTCTTCCCACAACGCGAAGCGGTGGTTACAGCTGTTCATTACCATCATGGTAGCGATTCATTTGGACGCGAGGCTGGTTTTCCTCGCGCTTTTCGTCGCTCTGAGCAGCGCATTCCTCGGCCAAAGCCAGAGAGCGGAGGACCTGATGGAGACCAGGTCCCGCTTCGCCATGCTGGAGGACGTGCGCCTGGTGGCCAATGGGCTACTCCAGCTAGGACACAGCCTCCGGGAGTTCGTGCACAAGACCAAGAGCCAAATCACAGACATATTCCAAAAGATCAGCATTTTTGACAAGACCTTCTACCAGCTGTCAACAATCACCAGTGAAATCAAAGAGGAAGAGGAGGAGTTGATGAAGACCACCGGAATCCTAAAGGCCAGCAATGAGAAGGTCATAAACCTGTCACAGGAGATTCACGCAAAGATGAACAACATCCTGGAGAACCGTAGCCAGCTTCAGCAGAAGGTGGCGGAGCTGGAGGAGAAGCTCAGTGTCTTAATCCACGACCCCCTGCCAGCAGACCAGATGGACGAGATCTCTGCACTCAAGGTGGGACCTGCTGCTCAGCTTCAGCACTGACTCTTCTCTTTAGCTTCATTAATTTCAATCTATTTTTTAATACGATGATTGTTCCGTCCTACGTACTAAAAACACGCTTCTAACACCTGCACCACGTGTCTGGGTGTAGGACGTGACGCATTAGTCGCCTGCGTTGTGTTGACCGTGGACTCCGTGCTACGTTGGGTTCCACAGGACGTAATAGTTGTCCAGGAAAAGTGCATCTCAGACCTGCTGAAGGCAGTGAAGGAACAACACGAGCAGCTCAGTCAGCAGAAAATCAAGATAAAGATCATGGAAGAGAAGGTACCGCACGATCAATGCACTAGCAGCCTGTGGCAGAGTACAGACACTGACCATTACACTGAGGAGCCATGAAAGTGTTACTCGTTTATATGAGTGAGGGATATGACAGACTTCTTTCTTCTGGCTATTGTACATATGCAAATCAATGCAGAACTGTTGGCTCAGTGCAATCCCTTCCTCTATCAGCTAACTGAGAGCACTTCGCAAGCGACTGCAAAGGAAGCCGTCAGATTTAACCAGGAGCCTCTTGTAGGGAACCGGCTGAATGCTTCAGCTAACGGGAGGCCTGATTTGAACGGTAAGGGAACCAAAGATTTGTGCACCACGTTACATCACTGCCATCGTACTGTAAATGTGCCATAACTATCTATCTAAACTGTAGATCATCCCTCGGACTGCCAAGACGTGTTCGACAAAGGAGAGAGGAATAGCGGCGTGTATCTCGTCAAGCCAAACCAGTCTGAGCCCTTCAGTGTCTACTGTGACATGACGGCAGGTGAGACATGCAAATGTATAGATTGTTCTGTAACCCGTCCTGAAGACCATAAGAACATCTTAAAAATCACTCACAAAAATGTTTAACCTCCTGAGACCCAAGGAAATAAGTGTCCTTCAATTGTAGGTTATTTGTCTTTGGAGGAAATAAGACATCTTGCAATTTAGATTTTTTCATTTTTAATTTTACAACATGTCCTCTTTAGTGTACGACAGGAATAAATCTGTTTCCTTACATCAGTGAAAAGACAGATGCAAAAACAAAATGTCCACTAAAATGGACATAAATCAATGGGTGGGCTCTGAGGAGGATAAACCACAGCAGAAAGCCAAAACTACTTACAAACCCTATAACTTAACATACAAGTGACAATGGCACCTGGTACTCTGAAGAATTAAAATTTAAAATTATAAATGTAAAAATTTTAAACAACAAACAAAGCCATCAACAGGGGAGGTTACTGGGGTGACACCAGGATCAGGCTGATTCATTAATGACTGGGGTCCCAGTGGGTGTCAGTGAGCCAAACAAATGTCTCTCATTCACAGATGGAGGGTCTACAGTCATCCAGCGGAGGCAGGATGGGTCAGTGGAATTCGACCAGACGTGGGAGAAGTACGAAAATGGATTTGGGAACCTTGAGCGTAAGTAAAGAAACAGGACTAGTCAGTAAACACTCAGTGGGTGTGGTTACCACCGCTCAGGCCACACATTTGTGCAGGACCCCTGAGGTGTGGGTGGCCCCCTTTTGGCCAGAAACAGGCACCACACTGTAGGGGCCCCGATGTACTTTTTTGAATGGAGCCCCAGAAACAGCAAACCTGCCCATGCATGCATCCAGTTCCATAGATAAACCTTATATGTGTCTTCTGCTACAGTCAATAGAAAACAACTAAGATACCAAAATAAGCCTAAATGAGAAAATATCAGTTTTCTGTCTTTGCAGTCATTGAGAAGTTGGTAAGATCAGAAGGTCACTGTCTTGAGTTAAAGAATGTTAAACACTCATATTTGCTGTCATTCCATCAAAACCCATTGCGATGGTATCCAGCTCACTGGCCTGTAACCAGACAGTTACCAGTTCTAAACCCATTTCTTGCAGGTGTCAATGTTAGGCCCCTGAGCAAGGCATGTAAACACAACTGCCCCAGGAACACTGGCTGACCTTCTCTGATCCATTGGCAAAAGCACATGTCAGGTGACAACGGAGTGATGTTTTGCTGTCGTGACAGAGAGCTAGGGAGGGCGGCCAAAGGGCAGAGTGACACAGCCTCCCCAGCAGGCCTGAAAAATCCCTAAAGGCAACCAGTAACTGTTTTCATCTAATAATGCAAAAACAAACCAATATTGCATGTGAGACAAACAGTGATTGTTAATGAGTGACTCAGGAACAACATCACTCTCAGAAAAGATGACTGGGGATGAAGGTGCGAGTGTTTCTGGCCAGGGTGGTGACCAAAAACCATGTGACCCAGGGACAGGTCACCGTAGATGCTGATCCCAGTTTTATGAAGTTTATTGGGTCAGAAAGTACAGGGAATGTTCCTGGAAAAAAGACCTTTCAGCAAGTAAAAAAGGAAGAAAAAAAACACCAAACAAGGGCAAGTTTGCCGAGGGAAAAGTGACGGAATGCCAGACGGGGGCATGGTGGCCGTGGGGGCCACCAGAGGGGGGGGTCACCATTCAGAGGAGGCCGGTGGCACCCGAGATGGTCGAACCGCTGACTCAGCTGCCCTTCTGCCAGTTAGCCTGATGCACTGGGATGTTGTCTCATCACTGACACGTGTGTGATGTCTCACTGTACCACTGACGCGTTGCAGGAGAGTTCTGGCTGGGCCTGCGGAAGATCCACTCCATAGCCCTCCAAGGTGACTACATCCTGTGCATTGAGTTGGAGGACTGGAAACAGGGCAGGCGCTCGGCCGACTACCGCTTCAGTCTGGATGGGCCGGCCTTGCACTACGCCATCCGCTTAAGGCCCCTGAGTGGCAGCCTGGAAGATGCTCTGGGCAACCAGACCGGTATGGGCTTCACCACAAAGGACAGAGACAACGACAACGATGCTGAGGCCAACTGTGCTCACAGCTACACAGGTAGCGACCCTGCGGGGTCCCGGCAATGCACAGTACAACAAAGGACAGCAAAGCACAATGAAACACAGTACAGCACTACACAGCAATGCACAGTACAGCAAACGACAGCAAAGCACAGTAAAACACAGCACAGCACTGCATAGCACAGCACTGCACAGCAAAGCACAATACAGTACAGCAAAGCACAGTACAATAATGCCCAGCAAAGCACAATACAGCAAAGTACAGCAATGCACTGTGTGCTGTTTGGGAGCACAGCACTTTTAAATGCACAGCAATGCACTGTGTGCTGTATGAGAGCACAGCACATTTAAATGCACAGCAATGCCCAGCAAAGCAAAGTACAGGAAAGCACAGCAATGCACTGTGTGCTGTTTGAGAGCACAGCACATTTAAATGCACAGCAATGCCCAGCAAAGCACAGTACAGCAAAACACAGCAATGCACCGTGTGCTGTTTGGGAGCACAGCACTTTTAAAGGGTGTGTCACAACCATCCAAGTCGCCTCTCAGAGACCCTAATGTACAATTATTTAAAGACTTTTGAAATTTAAAATGACATTTTCAAATGGCACAGATTAAACTTATTAAAAAAAACATCCAAAAATTCTTTGTTTAATGAAAATTCTCAGTTTTAAAGACACTCTATGACATAACACCACCACAATTAACTACCATAACTGGTAAACATAACTAACACTTACTATTACCAAATTAGACAGGTAAACACTGTAAGCACACAGTAAACACAGGTAAACCTTGCAGGTGGATGGTGGTTCAATGCCTGTGGAGACGCAAACCTAAACGGGAAATACATCCATGGGAGGGCTAGGGGTCGAACAGAGAGAAGAAGAGCAATGCACTGGAAGCCCAGTAGAGGGACCTCCTACTCCATCAGGACAACCAAGATCTCAATCCATCCTGTGCCACAGGACAGCAGCCTTCTTGACAGACCAAACCAAGAAAGGCCCATCACCCATATGGCTGAACTGCAAAAGCAGTGAAACACACATGCTCAGTCTGGTGGGGGCTGATTATTAGTCCTAATGGACACCCAGCAAAAGTCGCATTTTTCGTAAGCAGCGGGCAAGTTTCCAGAAAAACCGCAGTTATCCGGCCGAAAGATCCCAGCACGTGGTTTGGCGCTTATGCTGTTCAAAATCCCAATCTGCAACTCAAAGCAAAGACAGCAGTACAGTCCCCTGTTAGACATCCATGTAAGATTCAGGAAAAGGACACAAACTGTTGTGTTTATGACGTGAAACCACAATAATAGAGTTAAACCTCTTCGGGTTTGGGCTGAAGATGGCACAGGGATTTCTTACTGTGCACGCTGAGATGTCTGTCAGCCTGCTTGGGATTTTAACCTAGCACTGTATTTAAGTGTAGCATGTCAGTAACACAGAACGAAGAGAATGTTAAATCATTCATGTGAATCACAGAATTACTGAGTCACATTGACTCTGTTCTGCATGTTGCGCATATAAATCTGTACTGTAAATATTTTCTTATAAATATTGCAAAGATGTGTTTACAAGTTCCTGTGGTAAATCATATTTATGAAGCTCAAATATTTATGTTTTTTTTTGGTTGGATTTCCTTAAGGACCTGTGATTTCCTGTAACTGAGACACTGAAGGGTGCAGCTGTAACTTTTGGGGTCCCCTGGTTCTGACTGGACCCCTTTTAGAGAGACATTTATCTTGAATTTCTAAAAAAAAAGTACCTCGCCATGTAATAAATGTGCACCTGTAAGCTTTATAATACAAACCAATAAAATAAGCAAATATTGAAAAGAACAGATGTAATCATTTGAAATAAACAATACTGGGCTAACATTTGTGTTACCATTTATAGGGCACAAACTGTCCAGCTGAACAAGGCAACAACAAAATCATGAAAGAGCCCCAGCAACACTGATGATGCTTAATAAAGAACCTGATCAGCATCAAAGTTAAATAATTACATAAATGTGAACTCACCTCCAGGCTACTGAGAATAAGAATATGCTAAAACTCAAAACACATATATACCCATCCATCCATCCATTTTCCAAACCGCCTATCCTATTGGGTCGCGGGGGGTCCGGAGCCTATCCCGGAAGCAACGG
>JABFEA020000046.1:3892927-3921131 GCA_019775915.2 Cyphomyrus plagiostoma
GAAACAATGGGAGATCACAGGAGGTAACGAGGTGGGCGTGGCACACACGAGGGGCTGGAAGGGAGCGGACGTCGCAGGACGCAACACTGTGCTAAATTAACATTTTAATAAACACCGTTTCTACTCTAAGACCAGAGCCATGTGGTAGATAAACATCCTCCGATGCCGCTGGCCCTTGGGCTACTGCACATGCCGCCCAAAGTGGGGACCTCAGGTGGCCTCTCTGTTCCCATGACCTGTGTCTTCCTGCAGGGGGTGCTAAGGGGGCAGATCGGGCTGGCATACTACTGGCTGATTAGGACAAGAGCAGTGCTCCGGGTACAGAACATATTAAATCTATCACACGTTAATAGGATACAATCCATCAATCCTAAGATGGGGGATCCGCTCCTAAGGGACATGGCGAGGTTCTCTCCCTGCCCGGCCATCATGCCATTATCACATAATGAATACGTATAATAGGATTTCAGCTCTTCCTTCAGATGATGATAACCCTTCTCTATTCATTCTATTCCCCTTCTGGGAAGCTGTCACAGACCTCGGCCCGAAAGGACCAATGAGAGCTGAGGGTTAACCCAGGACTCATGTAGCACTTATTTAAGCGGAATCCAAGTCACTAGATGCCACCGGACACGTGCTCCTTGCACACCACGTGTGGCATCACTGCCCATCACTGGCACAAGTACCGGTCAAGGCAGTTAGTGCAGTAATTGATCAATAGATCAGTGCCAGAAAATTGTCAACTGCTACAATATACTGCCGTGATAGGAAGGTATTAATGCTGTGACAGTTATTTTTTTCCCCTTTCAAAAGGTGAGAGGAAGGGAACAGATGTACAGTACAGCTGCTCCCACCTGAGACTCCTGTAGGGACCCATCTGCCAGCCACACCCCCAATCCCCCTGCCCACGGCATCACTCCAACCTCCAGCTAGCAGCTCTGCTGTCCGGACATACAATCTGACATTTCGAAAGTATAACCAACCCACTGTGCTATTATACCCCAGTAGGACTATGCTGCAGACTTCCCCGACATTTTTCAAGCCTGGTTTTTGGAAAATTGGTCACAGGGTCCATACTGGCATCCTGTCAACATAGTTCTGCATTAATAACTAAAAACACACAATCTTGGTCAGATAATCATTCAGGCCAACGAGGCAATTTGAAAGGGGGGCAAAATGTGATAATAATTTAAATGCAAAGGTTCTTCTTTTCGGGGGAGGAAGGAAGCCATATTAAATATTAGGGAGTACATATCCCACCCCTGGTCCTCTTGATTCTTCCCCTGGGTCATAGTCTGTAAGGAACCTCATTTTGTCCCACAGAAGAATTGGCATCTTGATTTTGTTTGTGGGTTTAAACAAACCAGAACTATTCCAAACAACCAAAGTTAGGTGCAGGCGGACGGTCCATAACAGAAAGAGAAGAAGCGAGGCAGCCAAACCCAGGAGGACACGCTGGCAAGAATCAGGCATCCAGCAAGTCAATCATACAGGCCGTGCAGAGTAATGAGGAAGCAGAAAGCGTGGGAACCACTCAGGGTGGGAGGTACTCGACACCTCGCACAGAACAATGACAAGATCTGGCAACTCATCACTGGGGAGGCACAGTAGCCGATCAACCCCCTGGGTAGGAAGATCTCTGCAGGCCAGGAGGTTCAGGTGAGGGTGGGCTGGTTCAGACACGAGCATAACATCGCCAGGGCTCCGCTCACAGAATAAAGGGTGCTACTATTGCTTAATTCTGCTACATTTCACTCACAGTCTCACAGTTTACATCAACAGCTCAGCGACAAACAGCGAAACGATGCAGCGCTTTTGAAATGCTTAGCAATCACACTTAGAGCAAGTTTTGAAGCCATATTTTTCCCATCAGCAGTAACCAGGGACACTGGCACACACCTGTTCTCTGAGTCGTCTTTGACGATAAACCGAATCACTGTTTATGAAGATCTAAGGGGAAAAGTTAACATTCTGAAAGTTAATGCCTGACCAAGAAAAATATCGACACTGAGAGGAACAGAAAGATGCAACTGAGACAAAAGCCACCCTTACAGAAATAGAAACAGATAATGTCACCATAAAGAAAGAGTTAGTGAGCTCCTGCATCCCACGAGTGCCTACATTCAAATGGCAGCTCTGAAGTTTGGCTGGATGAAACCAAAGAATCGCAAATAAACTGGCTTTGGAGGAAAAGGGCAATTATTAAAAGAGGGCTTTAATTTTGAGGGCAATAATGCATGCTGAGTAAATGAATGGACTGTTCAGTAGAACAAAAATATTCCTGCTGTCTCTCCACATGCAGTGTGAGAGATGGAAATATCCTGAAGGTCAGCATTAGCAGTGAAATTAGCAAGATGTCTTTCCACTGTCGTCCAAAGTTGTCAGTCGGCCAGTATATTATCTGGCAAAAATATCTGCCCTGTTACTTGGAATATCTTCTTCTGTTCCAGACCACATGTACTATAAGGTCTGTCTCACGGAAAAGAACAACCGTACCACTGAAATCAAATTAGTAAAAAGTTGTTAGTATTTATAGCCAGCGGTACAGTTATAAAAGTAAGGAACACACGCACGCACACGTTTGTGTTTATATCTTTGTGGGGACCGTCCATTCATTTCTATGGGGAAAACCCAAATCCCAACATGATAACCTTAACCCCTACCCAGCCCTAAACTTAACCACAAGTAACAATACATGATTTTTGGCTTTTTTTTTTTTATCGCAGTCACGGATAAAGTTTTTATAAAACTGAATTTGCCCTTGCGGGGACCAAAAGAATGTTTCCCACAATGTCAAAATAACAGATTTTTAGCGAATTGCGGGGACATTTGTGTGGGGACACACATACATACACACGTACACACACAAAAATGTGTGGGACCCAGTACTGATAAAGGCTGGCTCTGAAAAAGACACGAATGTGTAATGAAAGAGTCCCATTCATTGCACTTTTTCACAAAAGATTATGGCACACTTTGAACTTCCTTGGATATTTTCCTGAGAATTTTACCAAATTTATCTTGAAAACGTTTATACGCAAAGAAACCACTTTGTAATTTTTTCTACAAATTTACTGATTCCACTCAGATTAATCTGCAAGCGATGCTTATTAAATATCGATGCATTTTTTCCACAATTCGCCCCCCCCCCCCCATAAACAAACAGACAAATAAATGTTCCTTTTATTTTATTATCAATTTGCACGTTATTGAGGTCAAATCACATGCGCATGCAGAGCGCGAGGATGAAACGCATAGCTGAATAATATTGTTGTCCCGTAAAAGACAAACTGGTTTTATTATACGGATCAGTCATTTTTGGGTTGTGCTTGGTTATGTGTTGATCTCATTGAAAATGATGAAATATTTATTATATTTTTAAAATCTTTCTTACACCGCATTCTTTTACGATGTGACTATTGCAATGCCATGATATAGTCTACATTCCCCACCCCAATGTAAAAGTCTTCGCGACGCCACCGGTGACGTTGTACAAGTTTAACGTATACCAAGCACGTGCAATTTGTCTGTTTTTACTTTGAGAAAAACACGGATCAAAATATGCTAAATCTCCATAAACTGCATAGCAAACTGGCAGATTTGGTAAATAGGAAAGTTTAACCTATAACACAATACTGCAAATAATATTACATATTCTTTCGTTTTAGAGTACATGTGCAATGCAAATTAAGTGTGATTTGTAATTCTCCAGTACGGTGACGCCTACAAATGAAATGTTTCCCCGTGCTGGACAGATGGGTTTGAGACCCCCCGGGGGGGGGACATGATTCATACGGGGCACCGGCGATTTAGGATGGCAGCCTGAAGCGATCCAAGCACGAGGTCAACCGTTATAAATCTAATTAGAAAGTACATTTTAATTAACAGTCATTTTTAACCTCGGCGAGGTGTTAATCTGGCATTAAGTGAGAAAGTGACTTTCATGTATTCCTCGCAAGATATTTAACACGTTACTCTAATCGTTTATAGTCCGTTCGCAACATCGCAGCTGTTACAAAAATGTTTCGATTACTTGTCCTTAAGTAAATTCGGTGCACAAATATAGGCTATTCCGGATGTACCTATATTCTCGTACAGCAATGCAGTGACAATGAGACACACGGCCGTTACCCTTTTCTCCAGTAAACTGTTCGTCATATTAAATACAATATTTTAAGTATCGTAAACAGCCAGAAAACCTAAAAGATAAACGGCAAAATAAAAAAACAGCAATTTTACTCCAGGAAATCATAAATAATAACCACAAATAATGTATGGTCTTTGTTTGCAGATGTTTTACAAAACGAAAAACGCAGGATAGTTTTTTTTCGGTAATGCCTTGTGGTTAGTCGGCTATACCTGTGGATCTGTGGATTTTCGATGTCAATGTATCAAACATTTTCTCCGTTACTTTTATTATAAATTGTTTACAATACAATTGCAGGTCTTCCTTGCTAATAGGCTGATTCGTTATTGCATTCCAGTTAACACACTGAGAAAACTGACTTTCAGCTTGAAATAATAATTTTTACAAAGTTTCTATAGGGTTATATGGACAGACATTAAATGATTGTGTAATTTCCTATTTTATATAAACAGTTTAGTTTAATTTACTATATAACCTATAGATGGATAAATTAAATACTTCATTTTAAAATGCATCGTTCAATGCTTATTTTATTTCTTTGCTATATTTGTTTCTTCGGCAAAAGCAGCAGCATTATGGATTTCAAAGAGTGATGAAGAACACATTCCTTTCCCCCGAGAGAACTGAGACGAACTTTCTGGATCCTTTCGCAAAGAAATATGACTAATTTTACACATTATTAAATAGGCGAGTAGTAATGTACTATGAATTGTAGCTTTTCCAGGATTTAAAATAATTTATGAAATTTTTTTAATGATCAGTTTCTACGCAAAACATTGCACAGTATTTTGATGTTTCCATTCGTAAATACTGCATGAAGTTCTCTGCAGCTTGGTGCGCCTTTCCTGTAGGAAATGTTAGCTGGGCACAGCCTACATGATTTGCATCCTTTTCATGGTCACAATACGCTAGCAAGGCTTGCTATCGGGTTGTGAATTGTCGCTTAACATTCACACCAGTCTCTCATTTCCGAGTTTTTCTTATGCTAACATTTGCAATGATAAGGTCGTTAACACACGTGAGGAGCTCGTTAAGAACTCTCCCCTCGAGGTTAACTATTGTTATTACGTGCCTGCGTTGAGGGAAGATGTTACAAATCCTTCAAAGTCAAATCCTATGAAGGTGATACTCCGATGCTACAATATCCGTGATTTAAGGCGTACTTTAAGAGGGTATGACTGAGAGGTTGGAAGTCGGACAGTAGCAAGTACATAGTTGGCAGAGCCGAGAGACAATCCCCTTTTTGCTGGCGAGTCAGACGTCACTTGACCACGTGACTGTATAACTAAGTGAAAAGTAATTATCCGGACAGCTGATAGTTAATCTGAGTGAAATTCGCCGCGCATGAAGTTGTAAAAAGTCACTGCGGAGAAAATTCATCCGGAGAGTGCAGGACACCGATGCAGTAAACGAATTTCAGGTTTATATCGAATTGTTTATATTGTATTTTTGAATTCTGAACCATCAGAGTGGGAGGAAGAATCGGTTGATGATCCGCACCGCGACTGGTCAGTCACCTGACTGCCTTTAGAGTTCCGCTAGAGTTGGAAGTGAGCGGCGATGACCCTCTCTGAAGGTATCAGTGCCAGCCACATGTCAGCACCACCGGCCATCACCTCCGAAGATGCGGACATCGATGTCGTCGGTGAGGGCGACGTGGGCGCGGACAACGACTGCGACTGCCAAGGAGACCTGGGAGGCATGCAGGAGATGACAGGTAACTCGTGTGAATACGAGAGAGCAGGCGATGAGCAGAGCACTGGGAACGAGCAGGGATGTCCGCCAGGTCCAACTCAGAAGAAGCCGAAAAGCAGCTTGGTAAAGCCGCCGTATTCCTACATCGCGCTCATAACCATGTCCATCCTGCAGAGCCCGCAAAAGAAACTGACTCTCAGCGGTATCTGCGAGTTCATCAGCAACCGCTTTCCGTACTACAGAGAGAAGTTTCCAGCCTGGCAGAATTCAATCCGACACAACCTGTCCCTCAACGACTGCTTCGTCAAAATCCCAAGGGAACCAGGAAATCCTGGCAAGGGTAACTACTGGACGCTGGACCCACAGTCGGAAGATATGTTTGATAACGGCAGCTTTCTAAGGAGACGGAAGAGATTTAAGAGGCACCAGCCAGATATACTCAGAGACCAGACCACCATTCTGATGCAGACTTTTGGGCCATACAACGTTGGGAATCCGTACGGTCGTCACTATGGGATGCCCTCACCAGCTTTCTCTCCTGCCGCCGGTTTGCAGTACCCATACATCCCCTCTCTGACTGCGATGCTTCCACCTGCGGTGCCGCTGTTATCCTCCGCGGAACTGAGCCGAGGGGCGTACAGTCCTCAGGCCGGGCCGGGCATTCAGCTGCAGCTGGATGGCGCAGGGACTGTGTCGGGTACGAAGGCAGCGCTTCCCAGAAGGCCGTCATTTAGCATAGAAAACATAATCGGGGCGTCCAGCAGTTCGTGCGATTCAGAGACAGTCAGCCGGCCCCCGGCAGCCATTCAGTCCGCCTTACTGAGCGCACAGTCCCTGCTGATATCCCGGACGTCACCAACTTTTACACCCGTCTTCAGCATGCCGAGAAACATTATTTCGGCACAGTTTTTACCAACAGCCTCCAATGCACCGACATCGAAATGGCATTCTTCATAGTTGTTTTTAATCAATCACAGCTAATTACAACAATGATATACGCCTACAGCAAGCACTCGGCTTTAAATATATGAGTACACTTTATGTGAAGATGAATTGTAAATATTTGTAAGAAAGTGTTTTTTAAAATTTAGTTTGACTAAGAAGGAGAATTTTAAATTAAAAAAGTTAATGAGATTCTAAATTTTGTTTTGTATATCGATAGTATTGTAAATGTCACCTAGTAATAAATGAGACTGTACAGCTTCTCTCCCAGATACGCACGAGATTCGCGTAGTTTTCGACAACTTGAGTTTCGTGTTTCGCGGCTGCGTGCAGAAGACAAACGTTCTGCATCATTACTTTATATAGGACGCCAGTATGACACCCAGCCCAGAAATCTAACTACAGTAAAATATGATTTAAAAATAAAATGCAAAGACTTCAGGTGAACTATATAAACAGAGGCGGTGTGTCGGTTGGGGTTTATATTCAATGTTCACAAAATAGCATGAAGAGAGAATAATTCCGACATATCCTGCATTACAGTGGTAATAAATCTCTTACATGAATAATAATAATAATTGGTAGTTGCAAATTCGTACAGTTTTATATGTGTATTTTGAAAGTTAGTATTTCAGGTACATTTTTAAAGAAAAACAAACGAATGAAAAGGGCGACAATAATCAAATAAAAGGTATTTTCATAGCTATAATAGTTTTGTTACAGTGCACAGCGGTGAGTTTAATACGACCATAAAAATGTTAGCTTATTTACTCACGCATCTAAATATTTCGAACTTTAGGAACTTAGGAAACTTTATAATGAGCTGAATTTCAAATAAAAATATTCGAATAAATACAAAAATAATAAAAGAAAACTATACATTTTGCATGTTTTGCAGTAATGTGCCTATTTTTATACCATTTAATAAACACTTTCATGGTTATTTATATTAGATATAGTTGAACGATGAATCTTTCCCCAAAATAATGAATAAAGTATCACTAATGGAGACAAAATTCATGACAATCAAAAGCAAATGACTCCTTCTTTGGAGGGAAGCTGTGGTACCGATGCATGACTGGCTGGATGGTCGCTTTTCAAACGGACCGCGAACCGTCACGTCTATTTGCAAAATGCTTAAGTGGATTTGGTGTTTTTTTCCGTAAGCTGTAGTATTGCATATTAATTTTTACTTTTAAATTATGTTGTGTTTACCAAACCATCACCAATTATGTCCGGAGCCCAGTAGATGGGAGCGCCACCCATGTTGGGGTGAATTCAGCCAGGTCTTGTGATGTACTTGTGATGTCCCGGCTTCTAAAACATACACCCTGTCGCTTCTTACAGGTCAGCATTTAATTTAACCAGAATTGACACTTTGGAATAAAAGCTTTATCCCCGACCGATTTATGTAACATTACGTGCACCACCCTTGTCATTCAAATCTGAAATGTCACTGACCGTAAGCAAAGACATTATAGGAACTTATTTATTGTAACTAATTGGAAAACTGGCGAGCTGATAAACCGGAGATGGAAGGTGCTGTTCTATCCGTAAAGAAAATTGTGATTAAATGGGATAATGCGCTGTTGAAGACATAAGGCAGAATCCAGAAGGCTCATTTTAGTCTGATACCAAATGATTTTCTCCAAATTAATCCCCTGTGATAATTTCTTCATAAACCTGAATATTTTATAGGCTAATAAGAACTGAACAGAAGCCATTTAATTACCACCCCCTGATTTACCGAATATCGGAATTGTTCCGAGTAATTCTAAATACACGTTTTATAGTTTACACAGTGTCCCTGACGTGATGAAGTTACATTATAACTATCTTTATAAATTTCACACTTGAACAACGCCTTCTTTGTTTTCTTATAAAGCGTTGAATAACAATTTGTTTACTCTTGTGAACAGTGAGTTCATTCTTTCCCAAAGAAACGGGCAAAAGTGATGAACAGACCCTATCATACAAATACTGCTGCCTTAAACGTCCGGTACTTTGATGTTGTTAGTAAACTTATGAACTAGATAGATGTCGTGCTCACCATGTGATGAAAATGTGACATTCGAAATGGGTGGGGGTACAATCACATTTGAGGGTAACTAATTGAAACGATTTAGTATGACTGCGCTTAAAAGCGTAATACAGCTACCCTCGGTCGTTATTGTGTGGTTGAATCACAAGCAGAGTTTTGCTTAGGGCGTAAACTTTGCCTGAAATAAATTATTTTATTCCATCTTAAAAGTTCTGCGCTTATACAATGCCTACAAAAACTTATACAAAGAAAATCCACAATCTTACAAAACGTTCAAAGTAAGTGCAATAAGCGGGAACACACAATTATAACCACTTTACAAACTGAGTCTATATAACGCAAATATTCTGACACATATTTATTTAAAATTACGTAATTTTAAAAAGACATATTACCGAATATATATAAATGTACAAGAGGTAACAGTCTTTCATGTTTAATACTGTAATTAAATTTAGACTCAACGACGATATGTATTATGTATTTTTTCAGATTTAAAAATAATTTGATATTGCTGTCACGTTTCCCGATTCCAAAAAGGTCTCAAATTACATACGGATTTTTTTTAAATCTAACTTCATTATAGTGATACATGTCTGTGATATCTATTTTATATTTCGAAATATCGCAGATTTATTTTGCTGTATTTCATCACATTGCCTTGTGCAATTTCTTAAACATCTACCGTCAACTGAGTACCTGTGTATGTTTTAATGGTCTTTAAATGACATTTGAAGTTCAACTCGCTTAAACACAGGATGATTTAAATGGCTCCTTACAGATGAATGTGCAATGAAATAAACTACAACTGACTGGAAGAAGTCGCGATTGCTGTATGTCCTCAAAGTTACACGTAGGCCGAGGGGCGTCAGAAGCATTTTGAATGGGGGGTGTTTCAAGGAATTACATGTCGTATGTGTATTCTTATATCGATCAAGTGGAATGGATTCTTTCGCGAGGCAATAGAAACAACGCTGGGTGAACTAATATTTTCTGTTAAATGTAGGGGAACCAAACGAATAATTATGAAATGTCAAGAGGACACGTCCCTCTCAGATTTAATGGCGGCGACGCCCATGTGTAGGTCTATTATTTACTGATTTTATTGGAAATAACTATACAATGCGACAATGTATATAAAACACATACTGCAAAATGCGCAATAAATTCTGGAGTCACTTCGTCTATAAACACCTGCACAGAGAAGTACGAGCAGCAGTCAAATTCGGCCAGGGTGGCGTCGGACATCTAGCGGACATTTCAAGTTACTGCACAATCTCCACATCATTTACATTTTTAGATAGTTTGCATTTAAAGTAAAACTAAACAAACAAATGAGTAAATCACTGATATTATAATGGGGGGGGGGGGTATTCTTCATAATCAGGTTACTAACACTCTTATTAGGAATACAAGAAAATCTGTGCATGTATTCATCTTGTGCAGAATGTTATAATTTCCAGAAGCGCCAATTTTTATCTAACTGAAATGAAAATTACTTTATATCAGTGTCCTTCACTTAATTTTAGACGAGGGTCACTCCTACCAGTGTACAGAGGGCTTGGGGGCGCCGTTTACTTGTTAATAGCTGGCTAGCCGGAAGTAATTTCGATAACCGCGTCCCACTTGATTACTGGTTAACTACTTAGCTGCACATTATTGGAGGAGTTGAAGTGCGTCTAGATTAAAAAATAAAATACAACAAAATATAAGAAATTAAATAATAATCATTGACAAATTAATAAATCTGATGGACAGGATGATTTGATTAGTTTTTAATTCAATCACCGGCTGCAACACTGCATGTTATAGCCAATAGAATTTCACAAAACATTCCACACTTACAATTTTAATATTATGCTCTGAGGGAATAATTCTATAAGGCTCTAACTAAATTGAAACAAGAACGTACTGGCGCCGGCAGAGGTGGGTGATCCAATCAAGACCGATAGAGGGAGCTTACAGACAACGTAAGCGGCCTTTACTTATCTTTAGCCTTCTACAAGGACAAGTACTAACTGACTAACTAGGGCAAACGTCGAACATGTGGTTGCCACGTAGATGGAAGGTACCGAGAGAGGGGGGACATGTCCAAAAGGGCTATAAGAAGGACAGAGCCGATACATATGGTTGAGCCTCTTCCTGTACATGCGGAATGTGTCAGACAGACGCTCCCAGCTTGCAAACTGTTACAGAATAAACCCGTGTCTTGCAACTACTCCTCGTCTCAGCTGTGAATCTCTTCTCAGCAACGGACCCGGCGGAGTACAACTCCAACAGCTCCCAACGGACTTTTATATTTTATAGAGGGATGAAGAAAATCCCAGGCCAAGGAGGTTACGACTCAGGCAACCGGAAAGCAGGCAGGGATCCATTATAACATTGAAGAGCGCAGCCTGTAATGTGTATAATGTGGCAAAGTGGGACAATTTAGGTCAGCTGGTCGGAGCGAGATTTTCAGTTCGACTCAAGTCTGCACACGCATTCACATGTACGTAGCAATTTTATTACCTTGTTAATAGTCTGCAAGGTTTGCAAACTACCTCAACGCTTTTGATGGAGCTAATTTTAGTTTATTACTGGAATGATATAGATCTTGCGTAAGATTTCTTGTGTGAACATGAGTCTGAAAGCGTGAGTGCCACGCCAGGAGTTGGCAGGCCTGGGTAAAGGCGCGTCATGAAAGTTATTCCTTTATACAATCTCTCGGTTTGCATGCTTTCACTCTGGCAGTATTGAGGGTCTCTTCTGTTTCTTTTGTGCCGTTTGGTTGCTTCCTCCCAAAATATGATGTAAGCCTATGCAAACTGGCAAAACACCGGAGCCTCTTTTTCCTCCCGTGAAGTTCACAGCATGCGAAGGTGCAATCCCCCGTCAGACCGCCCTCGTGCCCCTCTATACCTCCTCGGGTCCATCGCGGAGTCTCTCCTGCTTGCCCCCACATCCGGACGCTTATTGCAAATCGCAGACCTACCTTTCGCGGTGACAGGGCTCTTACCAATAATGTCAGGACGCCGGTGGCTTTCATGCAGCACCGCCGTGATTCCGCGATCAGCGGGAAAAGATTGTTTGCCGAAGCAGCTATGCTTCCAGGTCTCACCAGCGACTTGTGGATCTACTTGTATTGATTTGAAGTAAAAATATATTTGAATGTGCCCTTGTTTCTTTTCCATTATCAGACATTAAAGCGAGCATTAGCATTAGATAATAGCAGACCTGCCCCTATAAAAGTAAACATACGTTTGCTAACTCGCACGCATCTGGCGTGACACGCAAGAAATGTTTCGGAAAATATAAAGTATTCCATTATGAAGCTAAAAATAACCTACATCAAAAGTGTTTGGATAGTTTGCAAACCCTACAGGCTATTTACAAGGTAATAAAACTATTACATGCATATAAATGCGTATATTAATGCAGGAATAATGGTTCTTGACATAAGAAGGTGTATATCACTATGCTATAAGCATATCTACTCACTTGTAATTGTTGTATAATGTATAAAATGTTTATCCAACCACAAAGGCCCTGCAGTTCCATCATACCAGGAAGATTTTCAATATTTTGTTGGTCAACCTTATCAGTTGTTGCACATGCAAATTTTCCGACTGGTCATTTTATGTGGGGATGTACAGTACTGTGCAAAAGTCTTAGGAAGGAAAAAAAATGTCTAAATTATCCTTGTGTTGGTGTAAAAGTATATTATTATGCCTGTCAAAGTGTGTCAGCGTAGCCATTTCAGAACCTCTGCTAAAATCACCCCAGTATTTGCTGCGACCGTCCAGTGCAGCCATGTATTTTTTGACTTGGCCACTAGCTCACTTCATACAGCTACTCAATCTGTCACTGACTTTTTAAACCAATTTATTTAATTATTTTATTGAGCTGTTGGTGAAATTTAATAAAGTCATAGAACGGCTGAGGTGCCCCTGAGGAGAAGTTGGGGAACTGAAGCGGTGGTCATCTAGCCATCCAACTACATAACAGTAACTTTTTGGAAAACATAAGAAATTACTACTAGTTTTTATTGTGTTACTCTTAATTTGCACATGTTCTAATGTTAAATTGTGTTTTTTGTTCTAAGCCA
The DNA here is from genome assembly GCA_019775915.2 of Cyphomyrus plagiostoma. NCBI lineage: Eukaryota > Metazoa > Chordata > Actinopteri > Osteoglossiformes > Mormyridae > Cyphomyrus > Cyphomyrus plagiostoma. Next base: position 3,905,840 of record JABFEA020000046.1, read on the forward strand.
AAGTACAGTTGCTACCCAGATAAACAGCTTTAAACATTTCTTTGGACTGCCTAAGACTTTTGCACAGTACTGTATATAATCCCATGGAGCTCAGATAATGACTCTTGAAATGGTCTCTGACCTTTATGTTATCATTCTTGGATGGTACATGCCAATCCAGCACATAACACAGACAGACACATAGAGCAGCTTTAAAGGACCAATAATCTAAAACTGCAAAGAAAGGAAATCCACACAGCACAGCCATAAGAACATATATACACGCACACAGCACAGCCATAAGAACATACACAGCGCAGCCATAAGAACATACACACACACAAACACAGCCATAAGAACATACACACAAACACAGCCATAAGAACACACACAGCGCAGCCATAAGAACATGTATACACGCACACACAGCACAGCCATAAGAACACACACAGCGCAGCCATAAGAACATATACGCACAGCACAGCCATAACCGCATACGCACACAGCTCAGCCATAAAAACACACCTACACAGCGCAGCCATAAGAACATACACACAGCACAGCCATAACACACACACATTTTCTTGAAATCCTTAAGGAATACAGTGAACTTCATTTGGATATGGTGATGAAGAGTGTCATTTTCTTGCCAATATTAAATTATCCATTCAAAAAATATGTTTTACATCAAAGTTACCCATAGAGATTTTCCGGAACAGAAAAAGATGCACATTGCTTGAACAAATATGCGCCTAATTTCATTAGACTTTATCTTCGATGTGAGTACATGCGGGTAAAATTAATGAGCACATTCTGGTGCTTTATAAAAATGTTTTCCACACTGGATCTCTAAGGATCCCTTGGACGGGGGTGGGGGAGGTGTCAAGTGCCCAAGGCGGGCAGGTTGGTCAGCCTGGAGCGGCGCATCTGCGGCTGGGGGCCTCTCACATGCTGCAGCTGGATCACAGTCCCCGATTCTTCCGTCAAGCTGGGCCGTGCCCCCCCACCGGGGCCGGTGGCACCATCTGTTTATATTAATAATTGTTTAGGGTTTCTTAAAAAAACTTCCTCTGAATCACTATGATGTTTATATTGTGAGTGACCTCATCACGGTTGCAGGTTCAGGCATGTCCCCCCCCCCCCAGTTCCAGTCCTGCAGCACCAGAATGCAACACAGTTTGCTCAAACACATTTCAATCACCTAATTACCAGGTTAATATTGGTGTCTGAGCAGGGAAATCTATGAACTAACCGTACAGAACCAGAACTGGGGAGCCCTGATGTAGGGCATCCCTACATATATTTTATGTTAAATTCCCAAAACAGCTAGGAGAGGTGTTACCTGCAATGCCGGAGTAGCTTCGCCCCCTATGATTCTTACTGAGGTTCTCTTGGTTCTTGTACTCGTGGAGTTGAGCATGAACCAGCCTCAATTCGCTCCTCAGCTGGTTTATCTCTCTGATTAGCGCAACGTTTTCCTGCCCAGGCGACATTTACATTTACTTGCTGACCTGATGCTTTAACCCAGAGCAACTTAAATTGTAGCTCTTCGCTATAGTGTATGTGGGGAGCCCCCTAGGATTTAAACCAACAACATTTGCATCGTTAGCACAATACTCTTCTTGTTTATTTACAGGAGCTCAACAATTATGTTCCAAAATCGTTCCACGTCTATAGCTGAGTAATGAAACCATTTAAGCGTGCTACTGCATTCACAGCTTCATCCATCCTTGGTCTTCCTCGTCTTTTGTTTGGATGAATACACTGTATCCTCCACCTGCAACCCCAATCTCCTCCCTCTCACCTTCATTATCTTGACATTCTCTGCATGATGGACCTCCGATTCCTTGGCCAGCTTTTTCTGCAAGGAGGCCATTGTCCTCTCCATGTGCTCCCGCTGACGACTGTACTCCTTCTGGATATCGGCATCCATCGCCACAATATCCACCTGCAACCACAAGTAACCCGCCTCATGTGATGTCAGTCCCTGATCTATAACAATAACCCTGTATGTATGTGGGAGACTCAGCTCTGATGTTCCTCACGTGGGTTCCTCACCAGATCAGACTGTTGCACGTAGCGGTGGTACAGCTTGCAGATGCTGTCCTTCAGCTTTCTGGGCTCCTGAATGTGGCCTACGCAGTTGTGAAGGTCAGTCTTGAACCGGTCAACCAATGTCTCCAACTGTCGTACCTGAATTAAGTCACGGGGCAGGAATAGTCGAGAGACGTTCAAACAATGTGTCCATGTCTCATGTACCGGGAAGAATCACCGACACCAACTTCTTGGTCGGACACGACTACGTTCGTGCCAACCTTCTGTATCTGGCGATGTGTCTCTGTTTCGCTGGTCTTCAGCTTCATTTTCAGGTCTGCGATGGTTAGGTCCAGCTGGGTATTCTGGTTCTGGAACTGCTCCAGTTCACCTTCCATCTGTCAAGGAAACACTGTGTATATCAGACTGAAACCCATGTTTAATTACGGAGAAGATATGAGTCACAGTCATGTGTGACACATCGTCACCAGCCAGATGTGATGGTTGTGTTGATTAACTCGTACTTCTAGTCTATTTTAGCCTGAGGTCTAAAAAGTAAAAAATCCACCAAAGTCTTGGTTTGGACTTTGACATTCTGGACCTGAAATGAAATGTCCACCTGTGGACATACAGCAGACAGGAAATGATGGTGTTTGTAGATGACGGGTTCTTCACAGACATAGGCCATGCCTGAATAAAAGGGGCAGTCAGTTACGTTTGTGTAGCAGATACAATGGGGACGACATGATCGTCTTGGGGAATCGGGCAGGATTCTCACCTCTCCAATCTGCTCCTTCATTTCTTTAATTTCGTTTTCTCTGGGCTCAATCTGTTTCTTCAAGTCTTTGATTTTATAGTCCAACACAAATTTGAACTTCTCCAGCTCCTGGTTCTTCTTCTTCAGATCGAAGATGCGTTTTTCCTGAAAAGGGGCCGGGTTATATTATCTTGAGCTTTTGCAGTCAGTGTAACAAGTAGCACATTAAAAATGCAAAAGTAACGAGAAATGTACTGCACAGGAACTTTGGCTATTTACATAATGAAATTAATAAAATGCTTAATGTGTTTTATCATTGGTTTCTGGTCTTAGTAGACATTCTGACATGGCTGCTGGGATATTACATGCAATTTTTTGCCTGCTATGAAAGTTCTAGAAAAGTGACCATATTGTGCTAGTTGAAATACACAGGAGCACACCTTGTCTTGGATGGTCTCGTCTCTCTCTTGAATCTCCTTCCTCAGTCCCTGAATTTCCTTTTCCAAAGACTTGATCACACCCAGGATCTTCTGCTCCTCCTGTTTCATCTTGTTTATTTCCTGATTGCGTCTGTCGGTCTCCTGCTGCACGCTGATGAGCTACCATGCCGTGAGACCGGTGCAAATGGGAACAGTGAGCAGGGCTGGCAAAACACTCAGCTTCTTATTTATATAATGTTGCTATCCATGGCTTGGAAACAGTACGTTCAAGACTTAAATTGGAGAAACTGAAATGTGATTAAATTCATGTCCTTTGAGGTTCAATTATAAGATCAAATAACTATGGGTGTCTTTTCTTGCGTGATTTACTATGATCTGCGTACAATGATTTTGAATGTTTATCATTTATTTCTCAGCACAGATTAGTTGTACAGTTATAAATAATCAGCAGTGGCTGAAAATTGCTGTTATGATTGTTACTTATTATGCCAACATTTTATCATGGTTTTTAAATTCTTTTTCTGTTGATTTTACTGAGGACTGGCATCCCATCCAAGGTGCATCCCCATTGTGCCTCATGCCGCCTGCGACAAACTCCATAGATGGATGATGTCAGTATGGGTTAGTTTATCTCATAATTACTGATATTACTCAGGTCTCTATTAAATAATTTGTAAACATGTTGAGAATCATTAATAGAGTAAGTTAAAAAGGTGAAACAGCCATTACCCTGTTTTACCTGGTTTTACCCTGTTTTACCTGGTTTTACCCTGTTTTACCTGGTTTTACCCAGTTGTACCTGGTTTTACCCAGTTGTACCTGGTTTTACCCTGCCTCGTTTACCTTCTTCCTCATGACTCCAATCTCCCCCATCAACTGCAAATTGGTGTCCTTCTCATCCTTGAGCTTCCTTTCGTACTTCAAGCAGAGGTCCTGGATTTCTCGCTCTCCATCCTCCTCCATCTGTTTATTACACTCCTCTAGTTCCAGAACTTTCTGCCCGGCATCACTTCGGTGCTGGAGGCCACATGGTAAGAACTGGTCAGAAGCTTGGTTCTTCATAAATACAGTGGTACCTCGGTTCTCGAACTCACTAGAACTCAAATTTCTTGAAAGTCGGACAAACCAGTTTGACCTAGAACTCGATATGAATATCAGAAGTCGAACCGTGAATGCTGACCTAATATAAATCGTACGTGCCAGGAAATGAGTCATACTACAATGCAATTCTTACTTGAATGCCTTCTTCACAAACTGGACGATTAACCTAATAAAACAGTGCAACATTACAGTAACTTACAATAAATAAACCACTAACTTACATGTAGTATTAGAGCATTTATGTAATTTATTTAAACTTTATTTTACCAGGCAAAGTAAAATACTGTTTTACGTGATATTCAGCAGAAATAGCAGATTACGCACCAGAACTGTCTGGGATATAAACGTAATGCATGTAACTAAACTCTTCAGCCAATAAGGGCAAAGGTGTGTCGTCACGGAGGCGTTTCCAGTTTGTGCATCTGGGTGAGAGGTCGCAATGCATCCAACTGTAATGCATTGCGTCAGGATCAGAATGCGTTGCTTTAAGCCAGTGCTGTAAGCAAGTCGAACATACCCAATGACCGGACTGGGGAAACAAACTGAAACTCGGACTTGATACAGAGGACTAATGACAACAACCAGAAACAACTGATCACATGGGGATCCCACAGGAGGTTAACAAAGGGGCATGGCACACGGAAGGAGCAGACGATCGGCGCAGGACAGGGGTAATGCTGGGATAAGATCTTTATCGTTTTAGAAGCCATTAACAAAAAAATGCTCTTCTTGTTTTATCCTGTTCATTTTGTGTTTAAATGCTAAAAAAAACATATTTAGGTGTAATTTTGGGGAGCGGGAACCAATTAATTGGTTTTCCATTATTTCTTATGGGAAAAATTTGATCAGAACTCGACCTTTTTAGGATTCGATCTGGAGTCCGGAATGGATTAAGTTTGGGAACCGAGGTACTACTGTACCTTCATGCTCTCATGTAAACGTTACTGACAGCCTAATGTTGTTTATCAGAAGTAACGTTTGCTTAGAACTCATTGCACTTCATTAACATTGCGATCTTGAAGTCATTCACTAACCCTCCTGATCTCCTGATCAGCCTAAGGAATTTGCGGTGCTTCTGTCTTTCAGGGTGATGAATGAAGCAAGATTCTCATCTAGGAGACGTTCTTCTTCCTGCCTAGTGCTTTCTGTCACTTTGTTCACCCGGACATAAGCTCACACATTAACCCAATCCTCGCCCCTACATTGCCCACCTGCTCCAGCGTGAGGAGACTCTCTTGCAGCTGGTCTTCATAAACCCGGGTCCGCTCCTCCAGCTCCTGGGCCTTGCTCTTCTCCAGACTCTGCAGTTTTTGTTCATAGTCCTCCTCCATGCGCTGGGACTTGAGCAGCAGCTCCTGGTATTTCTCATACTCCAGAATCAGCTTTTGGTTATTTGTGGACTCTGTGGGAATTCGATGGTACAAAGGCTGGTCCCAGTGTAGGATTTACTTAGCTACACCATCAGCTTTACCTAAACCCTGTGGTGAGTTATCCTGAGTGTGGACCTCGATTTAGAAGGACACCTGCATCCTGAAGCTCTCGGGTGTGCCATGCTGTCAGCTCCGCCATCGCCTCTTTGTGGGCCAGCTCCTGCTTATCCTTTTCCGATCTCAGCACCTTCAGGGCACAGATGTAAAGACAAGCTGGTAAATATTGGCGTGTTTACTGTGTAGCTATAACTTAAAATATTTCTTACAGTTTATCTTTACAACGTGACCTCGGCTGACCTGGTTCTGTGTTTCCAGCAGCTCAATCTGCTGAACGAACTTCCCCGTGAGCTCCTTGGTTTTCTCCGTGTAGTTCATGTCCTTCAGCCGGAGATGGTACTCATTCTCGATTTGCAGCTCATGCACCCTTGTCTTCAGCTCCAGCATGGCTTGGTTCTGCAGCCATATCACATTCGTATGCTGAAGCCAACCTGTTCCAGTACAACTGTGGCAGTTAAAAGAGAACATCTACCTTCTCCTCCAGGTCCAGCTTGGTGATGAGAGTTTCTTCAGCATAGTGGATCTCCTTGTCCCTCTTCAGACCCCATCCCTCCTTGTCAATGAGCTTCCAAATAAGAAGGCAGCCATCCTCCGAAACAGTCAGCAACATCTGGTCATTAGATGTGATGACCATCTGGCAACAAAGATCATCTGAATGTCACATTAGCATTAAGGACAATACAATTACAGCCATCAAGGCATAGACCTATAGTAACCTAGTATTTAGTATTTATAACCCAGCAAAATTGTAAAAATCATGCTTTTGCATATGATATACAAAACTGCATATGACTTATTTGCATGACACAGTAGATTAAGGTTAAGGTTTGGTATGAAACACGGTGGTCAACCTTTGTGATGGGGGCAGCGTGGCCCTGGTACTCAGTCCAGACATTCTTTACTGGTAAGGGGTACTTTATGGTCCGAATGGTTCCAGCAGAGGTGCCAACAAAGAGCACCCGTCCCGAGTGGGACATCGCGATGGTGGTGTAGAGCACATTCTCAGAGGGCATCTCTCTGAGGATCTATCAAGTAAAAATAATTCAATTCAATTCACTTTTTCATTAAGGTCCTCCTTCTATAATGGTCAAAAACATTATGGAGTGTCTCAGTTTATCTTTGAATAATTTTATAATTTGTAATAATTGGTAACACTTTCTATGAATGCCATGTCTGTAAGAATCTATGAACACATTCATGACACACTATAATGCATTCATAAAGCATTATAAACATGGCTATAAATATTTAAAAGTCATAACACATAATAGCCAAGTTTATTATTAATTATGAATGCTTTATAAAGTTAGTCAATAATGCGCTATAAATATCTTCATAATGCAGTACAAAGGATGCTTAATCGTTATGCTGACCATTATAATGCACTATAGATGAGAACTTCATTGGAACTTAAGAAGTATTATATTCAGTGCTATGATGCCTTATGATTGTCAACTGGAGATGCTGTAATGTTTTATTAATTCTTATATTTACCATTATAATGCATTACGAAGGTGCACTGTAGTGCATTATAGATGAAAGTTAAGTGTTACACAATAGTCTTATTTCCACGAGTATTGCACTATAGTGAGTGTTAACATGATTATGTCTATCATCCCAATTACATCTTTTTGAAACATTGTTGCAGGGAATTTATTCCTGAGGAACGGCGTTTGTATCACACCTGACAGTCCTGGATCTCCTTGATGGAGCAATCACTCCCCGCGGCAAAAATGGTCTTGGCACCGGGGCACATGGTGACGCAGGAGTAGCTGCAGGACTTGAGGACACTCTCGGACAGGCGCTTACCGCTGAGTGTGCTCCACTCGTACACTGCACCATCCGTGCCACAGGACACTAGGCTGCTGTCGTCCTCACTCCAGATAATGGAACGCACCTGCCAAATGGAAAATATTGCAAGAAATGCCATTGTAGTGTCATTTCTCATTACGATTCTTAATTCTTGTAGTACAACTCTGGTACCAGTAATTGCTGTTCCTCCCCAAAAGGAGATTTAAACCTTTACATTTTTTTCTGATAACTATGACTTTGCATATATTTACATTTATTTATTTAGCAAACACTCTTAGTGCAATGTGCAATTCCCTGGGGCAAGAAGAGTTTTGCACAGCGGCCCATTGGTGCAATTTGACCCGACGACCTTCCGATCACGAGCACAGCATCCTAACTTGCTGAGCCAGAGACCCACTGTATTTTTTTTTCCAATCTCACCTTTCCATTATGACCCTTGAGGCTCAAGGTGTTTTCAAACGTTACACTTGAATAGATGAGAATGATGTTGCCGCTGACAGCTGCAAACATGTGTCCCCCGTGACTGAAGGCGCACTGGAAGAAAAAGCACAGTACAGACAAGTCGTGGCTGCCGTATCTCGGGCACAGAAGCAGGGCTGGAAGCACACGGACGCTCACCTCCCTACAGCCACGGACGCTGAACTCTTTGAAGATCCGGATGTCATCTGTGAGAAGGTTCATGAAGCAGAGCTTGTCTGCGAAGCTCGTCAGAATGAAGAGCCCCAATGGGTGCAGGGCTACACTGTAGGGCTCCTCTTGGAAGCCCTTGTAGAGCTCCAGGGTGCTAGCAGAGTTGAGATAAGAGAGCAAAGTACGGGGAAACATCTTCAGAATGATCAACCACAGCGGAACAGTAAACATTTATTTGTATTACAATTAATTCCAATTAATTTTGTTAAGGTTAATTACATTTAAATTACAATTAAAACATACTATCCTGCTCTGTCATGCATAGCAGTCAAAGCATAGCAGTTCTTAAAAGTAAAAACAACTTTTGTTATCTTCTTAAAAGTAAAATGACATGAAGTCATTGAATGAACAGCACTAAATAGGATTCGTTGAATTCCTTTACACAGCCAAGAACAGACCCAGAAGGCTCTTCATACTTAGATTCGTAATTCCAGATGCGTACGGAACAATCCACGGAGCAGGTGGCCACGAGTGGCTTGCGGCTGCAGACGGACAGACCCGTGACGGCGTCCGAATGGAAGAAGTGCGAGAGGAACTCGAAGTGCACCTGTTCCTCCTAGTGAAATACACAAGGGAAGCCACCCACCGCGTCACTTCTCAGCTTGCTTCTCCATTGAGCTGACAGCGCCAATCACCAGCCCTACCTTACACATCTCTGCAGAAGACAAGGAGATGCTGTAGAGCTGCCCCGAGTCCGTGCTGGCCGCTAGCGTTTCCTCAGAAGGACTGACGCACAAGGTGAGGATCTCCTGCTGCTTGACTTGGCTGAACTCACAAATGCTGTGGTCCTCAGGGATCTACAATACGGCGCACATATGACGACAGCAACCATGGACATTCCGAGTACTTGCACGACTGACTGAGTCAAACCAAGTCAATGTAATGCATATGAATACCAACACTTTACACTGAAGTTCCCTTCAAAAACGTGCATGATTTGTAGAATCTAAAATATGAGAAAATTGAGATGCTGAACACATCTCTTTGTCATTGAAATATTTTATATATTAGAATTATTTATTGCTTCTTTGCCTTGATGCCTTTTAACATAAATAAATAACAACTAAGACAGCGACACCAAAAACTTTAAAAGCAGGGGTGTCCAGACATTCGACTGGTACTGTGGCTGAGTTGATTCATAAATGTACTGCTCCAGTTCACTTTACGATCACTGGACTACCAAATTACTGAACATAAATAAAAAGACAACAGGAAAATTACATTTTCAATATTCTCTGTTTTAGAGCACAATAATTACTCTGGTGGTTTTTTTCCCCCATGCAATCATACCGAATGAAATAGGCAGGTCATTATGATATCTTAAATAATGTAAAACTCTGGGAAAAAGTGTTCTTTGCAGTTGACATAATGGAGTTACCAGAATCTCTCTGGTTTTAATATAATCTTTCTCTTCGGTTTTTTCAAACAGGCAGACCGCCCCCTTTCCGGCAGAGCAGGCAAACCCTCTGGAGTAGACCACGATCGATGTTATGCGAGCATCGCGGTCAGCTTCTATTAAGGTTGAATCTTTCTGCTTCCTACCGTTGACAGAACTGAAAGGCAAAAAGACACGCCTTGTGTTCAAACAGCCAGATGAACCCAGAACTACCCCAATGAGAGAATCCACCCCGCACCTTTCAGCATCCTGCTTGGGGAAGCTGGCTTTCACACTGAACTCCCTTCTCAGGTCTCCTGAGTCGAACACCATCAAGCTCCCCGTGTCTGTGCCCGCGATGACCCGCGTCTTCGACATCCAGCCGTGTGCAAGGAAGTTGTGTAACTCCAGCTTAGGGGAGCTAGACTGCTTCAGCGATCCCTCAAAGTAGTGGAGAAGCTTGAACACACCCTTTCCACTGACGCAGATCTCAGTGTGGTTCTCAGGATTGAAGCTCACCTGAACCAGAAAGGACTTCTTAAAGCTAATGCGTTTCTGCTGCAGATACCTTCTAAAAAACGTGCACTCCGATAGTAATTTCCATCTTAACACTGCATCTTAAATTTAATGTATGTCCAAAGTTAACTCCCTTAATATCACACCTTAATATATAAGGAAGGTGACTGGAGATGCTGGTAGTAATTTTAACCTTTTTACCTGATATATAGGGTTTGTAACCCCACCAGTTTTGACTGTGGCCATAACCCTTTGCTTCTCCCACATCCAATAGAAAAGCATCCAGTCGGGATCCCCAGACTGCCCGATGACGTATTTGGAGTCGGTGGAGAACGCCAGGCACACGAACTGTCTCACGAGGACGTCCCCCCCGCCGAGCACCTTCCTCTTCCGGCTCGGATCCTCGCGCAGGTCGTACACAGTGATGGTACCTTCGTCAGCGCACTCTGACACCGCCAGATAGCGGCGATTAGCGCTGATGGCTATAGCACACGTGCCGCTGCTTTTCTCTTTACCTGAGAGACAAAAAGTCTACATTTGCATATAAGTTGTGTTTAATTCTGACATTCATAATATTTCTTTGGCTTGTACTGTGATTTTAATTGTTTACCAGTCATCCAGTGAGAAGTATTCTTTAGTGTAATTGATTTTTCTCTACCTGGGATAAACCTTTGCCATTTCAGATCAATATTGTGGCACACGTAGTGGTTTCCGGCTGGATAAACGACGGTTTGGTCATCCAGAAAGCAGAGGTTGTTGGCCACATCAGAGCGCACCCCGAAGATGTAATGGCTCTGAGCTACAACGGAGCTCATCTTCCAAGCGGCTTGTCTTTATGGTTCACTTCTCAAAGAAGGGGTACATGACGTCACGGAAATGTAAAGCGAAAGGATACGATATATTGAAATTTTGGTGCAGTTCAACTCAACAGCCCGACAGAGCTCTCGTAATAATTAATAATAGCTTAATATAGTCTGCATACAATAGCTATTATTACACAACACGCTGAACTCCTTTACAATATAGAAAGCGGAGATATTTAACTCATACATTTCTCTTCCTCGATTAGTCAGCCAGTCACTTAAGTTATAAGTCGTTACTATGTTACCATTCCTGTTTAACTGCATTACATTTCTCACAAACCTGATTAGATGCAACAGTCCGATCAGACGTCCGCCTCTTAAATTTTAATTTATTATAAGTATTTATCTATTGTTAGCTAGTTTCCGCGGCTGTGCCGCCAAGCCGAACGGTTTGGTTGGCTTCTACAGTCACCATAGTAACGCCCTCTGACACAAACCTGGCATGCAGCTTCTGTCTTGCGCGACACTGGGCACAAAGGAGGCTGTATGTCTGCTTCATGGTATCGGACGGTGTTCGACAAAGTCAAGAAAGACTGAGAACCTCCACACCACCAGCCCACCACCAATAAAGAAAACTTTCAGATCACACATTGGATCTTACACTTAATACATTTCATACAATTAGCGTGTAGCATAGCGGGATGGGTTCGTGGCAGCCCCACGCGACCCTGAGCAGGAGATGGGTGGGAGAATAGATGCTCTGTGCTGTTTCATCTTCCGAAATCATGACTGAAGAACATCAGGGCCAGGACTGAGACACTTAGCAGGAGTTTCTACCCCCAGACCATAAGGTCTCTGAACCTGGACATGCCATTGCATCTCACACGCTGATGTACATTGTGCGCTCGTACCCCTCACCATGTCCGCACTGTTACACTGGTCACTTTTCACGTCTGTGTTTACCGTTCATTTTGAACATACTTTATCTGCTTGCATTTTAGCTTTTTTGCACTTTAGCATAATTCGATTAGTCTACAAAAGAGCGGTTCAGGATGCATTTCACTGCGTGTTGTACTTTGTATAACTATGTACGTGACAATAAAGGAATCTTGAATCTTGGATGAAATAAAAACGCACCGTGCCTAACCTCTGGTGGTAGTGGTGTGTTCCGAATCAGACAAAACATGATATCCGCAGTGAAAACCAATGAAGTATACTCGTGGTGATATAACTTCGTTTATTTTCTATAACTAAATTTTAGTGCTATATTATTATCAAAGTAGTCGTTTAATTGGATATTTCTGGTTTCTTTGTAATTATCGATATCGACGGAATTTAAGAATGACCTTCGACCCCCTGGTCTTTGTTTTTACAGAATATAAGATAGGTCACAATTCCTGAAAATGTTTGTTTTATGGTAATTCAAAGTGTGGGAAGTGTGCTTTACGTATTTATGTTGTTCTTTTATGCTGGGGTTATAAATACATAAATATATTCACTGCCACTAGAGGTCACACAAGGTACGTTGTTGAATTGTTTTCAAAATAAACATGAATTTAATAAAGGAATAAAACTTGCCGAACGTAGTGAATATATTGGCATTGTTCGCTTGTTGTAAAAATCAGCCTCATTATTTTCCTTATCAGTATTTTTTTCTTTAATAACTTTTGTAATAGAATGCCAACCATTAAACTTGGCTTTTCCCCAGCACAAGTCAGGCAAGCATCCAAATATTATGTATTTTCCTAATGATAGTGGGGGGCTTTAGTATTTGAAGAATCACTATTAGTCTTAATGACTAATTGCAGCTATCAAGAGTTTTATATATAGACTTCTTTCTACTTTAGGAAGAAGTATTTTAGTTATGAGTAGTGAATAAAGTTTAACATAACGTGTTTACAAATTACTGAAATGGCTACCTGACGTCATTTGGTACGTGTTATTCAACGCACAAATAAAATGCAAAACCCAGTCGTGAACATACTGCTTTACAAAGGTTGTGACTCATCCATGTTTGTGTGTTTGGCATAATTAGACATGCAACTAATTATCTGCTCGTTTGTAAAGAATTTGTCATCGTAGTTACCACCTAGGTTGAGATTCTCCCTAGCCCAGGGGTAAAGCGTCAGAAATGTACACAGGACTTAAAAGGCTCCAAAACGGGACTCTCATAGGATTGATCAGGTATTTTCATTTCCTTTCAGGGAACAATTAAGTAACGGACATTTCTTGTCCTCGTTACCTGGCACAATGGTGCGGTAACTGTAGGTGGGAACCGGCGGCCGAGAAGACGGGACTGGCTAGGAAATAATTGCGCGAAGCCTTCCTGTAACAAACTTTTAAATGAAAAAAAAGCAGTCGTCCGTATTAAGCATTATGTTTAACAAGTTAAAATAATAACTTAGAGTAAGTCGTTTTGAAAGATGTCTCACATTACATACCCACTACAATTTCAAATCATTTTAATGTGGCTTGATGTTTCTTTTGTTAGTGTTAGATACTTTGCTTGCCTGCTTCACAATGAAAACCTGCATGTTCTTCAGTTGGATCCGGTCTCGGTATTCGATATCCGAACCGGCCTGGACTGACAGCGCGTCACTCACCCACAGTTGGCGGGGATCCCCACTCCAGCATGTCTTAATGCCAAAAGGCTGACAGAATGATCCGCGTTAAAGGCAGTGTGCTTCGTGCTCAGATGTCTTTCATTGACAGAAAACACGCCGATATTTGCTTATAAGCAGTTAAAAATACAAACCCTTAATGGGTAGTTGTGATAAAGGAGGACTGCGGCAGGAGTCCACGTGCAATGCTTACTCGATGCATTTGCGAAGGAGGTTATAGATGGGTGTAATTGAAAATGCAAATGCACATTTAGGCTTACGTGTAATTTTAGGTAATGTAAAAACAGGAATACGCTGCAAGGGAAAAAAATAGAAAACACGGAACCAGCGCATGTTCAGGTCAGGTTTTACACGGCAACACTGTTCCGTTATTACAGTAACACATCCAACAAACTTTACAAAAAGGCACAAGGAAAATACTACTGCATTTTATCCTAAGGTTTCCGTATCTTTAGTCATAGTGCGCTGCTATTTAAGCAGCATAACCTGTTATGACATGGAATCTGTTCAACAAAAACATTGCTGCAGGTATGCGAAGCGTGCGTTATACACGGCTCTGCAAGCATACGAGCTGCGCCAGACTCCGTCATTCACGTGCCGGCGCCTCAGCTGGTGCGTGGACGGCAAAGGGCGGCGCTTTAGTGCTTAGTCACAGCTCGAGATGGCTGCACGGGGACACGCAAATGCGCAGAGAAGCACGAGTCAAAGAGGAACTTCAATTCACTTGCCTTTTATTCATATTTAAAACATGCTGAGGGCAGCGATGTTCATACATTCTACTGATCCCCAGTGAATCATATCCAGTAACACGTCACAACCCAGTCAAAGATCTATAGTAAAAGAAAATAAAATTCATTGTCATCTTCATCGAGAGCAGCATTTGGTTTAAAAAGGGGAAAAAATCCAGCCCAAGGGCATGACTCCATGATCATTCATTAACACTTTGAATATCACATTAAAAGAAACATCTTCGAACAGATAAATAAACACAGTAACAATTAGGAAGAATCATCATAATAACAATAATAATAAATTCACACTTTGGAAAAAAAAGGCATTCAAAATATAAAACAAAGTGACTCAAGCATTAAAGTATAAGGTGATGGGGGGGGGGGGGGTCCACACAGGACAAAGCTTCAGGCGGGACTTGGTCAGTGTGTGGGGCCTGCTGGATCCATCATTTGCATTACAATTTGCAGTAGGCTTTTCTTTCAAAGATCAGGCCAGCACAAGGTGCCTTTGGACCTCAAGAAAAAAAAAAAAAGAAAGTCCCATTGCAACCTAATACATCAGGCAGACGATCCTGCTATCATTCATGCAAATTCAGCTACTTCACTCACACGAAAGCACCAAGCCCATGTCTAAATCCTTGACTGCCCTTGTCAGCTGAAAAATTGATAAAACTGTGTCTCTGCCTGTAAACAGTGGCTCCTGGGGGCTGACCCCATTAGTGCTTTGACATTCCTTAGGGATCTGCCTCTCACCCGGCCTGGCCAACCAGATGGGACTGTGAATCCTCCTCTGGGCTCGATACCTCACTGGTACTGCAGGTAATTCTTCAGAGACTGAGGCAGCGGCAACGTTTCGATCTCCTGCAGCCGCTCCCGGCCCAGGGCCAACCGGGCCGCCCGGCGACACAGGTCCATGAGGGGGAGGGGCTCCGCTGTCAGTGACATA
>JABFEA020000046.1:3921231-3939996 GCA_019775915.2 Cyphomyrus plagiostoma
CCCCCCCCCCCCCCCCCCCCCCCCCCCCCCCCCCCCCCCCCCCCCCCCCCCCCCCCCCCCCCCCCCCCCCAGAGAAGAGAAATGAGTAAATGCTATGTAGGATTGTCTTGGCCTATACTTCACGCTTCTGAAAAATGGTTAGAAGTCAGCCTTTGCTTCTCTGGCTCAGTGCACAGGTGTCATACGTCCATTCATGTCCTTTGCAGCCATGATAACCCTTTCCTGCACTGTGCCAGATAGTCATGGTTAATGTTTGGGGAAAAATGGGTAAACAGACAGAGTAAACACTATAGACTATGTAAGCAGTACTAGATACATATTTTTAAGAGGTGAAGCTGGGAAAAGGCTGCAGCACATCACGGCCAGCAGGCAGTCACACTGCTCTGGTGCTTGTCCGGTCTGCCAGCCCTGCTGGGAGCTTCCTATCAGAGCCAGACACTCTTGAGCCGGGATGGGGGAGGATTACGACCAGCTGATGCAGCTTAGCTAAAGTGGTCCAATAACACAGATCTCACTCTTGCTTTAGCTAAACATAGACTCATCAGGACAAATCCTCAAATGGTAATCTGGAGTCATTGTCCTGAGATTCAACTCTATCCCTGCCAGCAGTTTAATCTCAAGCACACACAAGCTACTGGCACCCCACCCCACCCCACATTTTATGGTATTTGATTGCAAATGTCCCCTAGTACAACTGGAAAAGCTTCCTCTAGCCATCCGGTTTCCAGATTCCCTCCCAGGAGAAGCACAAAGAAGCCTCCTCGCTGCCATTCGCAGATAATGATCCTTAATCGTTTAAAGCACATCTAGGACTGAAAACTGCCAATAGGTCACCTCCCCCCAGAGAGAAGCTGCAGCAGACATCTCCATTAATATGTAGCAGCATTAAATGCTGACCAACCTGGAAAACAGGCACCTCCTCATTCTGCATGCAGAGTGGCCATCAGTACAACCTTCTGCTTTCCTAATATTTAGCACTACTTGTCAAACATTTGTACCTGATTCTCCAGGGGTGACCTACTGTGTACTGTGGCCTACTTCATCGTATGGCCAAGAAGTCTCACTGTTCCTAATGTCACACTGACCTGATATGAATGAGACTTTGATCTGTTTACATCCTGGAGAAACACACAAATCAATTCATCAGACAATGCTGCTTGTAGTTCCTTTTCCCTAAAGTTTTTGTAGCAATGTTCCAGAAGGCAGGTCGAACTTAAAGATCCATCATAATGCATTCCGTCTACAGTTCTCTCCAAGCATAGCTTGAGAAATGGAGGTGGACATCCCAGACTGCAGTCAAATTCAGGCCTGACACACACACACACACACACACACACACACACACACACACACGCCGAGTAACGACATACAATGACAAAGCCGGCACGGTGTCACGACAGCCAAGGGCTGCGATGACAGAAAGCGCCAAGAGTAAGTCCTTTCTCCTTCTCTGACACTACTGTGACAGAGCACAGTAAAATAGAGCTCATGACACTGGAGTATAGGGAGGGCCTGTGTGTGTCTGTCCGCGAGGGATGAGCGTGTGGGCTCCCACATGAAGCTGACAGCAGAACTGCATCAACACACAGACAGCAAGCGAGCAAAGAATATTTAATGGCATGACGATGAACTGTATATGGCACAGGGAGCATTGGGGGGCCTGAAATGTGCACTGGAACAGTGGGGGAAATCAGGACACTCCTCCCCTTTAATAACAACCCACGGCTCTCATGCCACCCAATTGATTGAGGATTTTAAAAAGGCAGATCTGATACGAGTTGTAACAGGCAGACTGTGAGCCATTGATTTTGGATCGGGTATCAGGAGAGAATGATATATCCTTCAACAGGACTGATAAAGGGAACTAGTGCCTCACAGTGCACAAATATTTGCCCATAACTACCCACGACCACCCAAACAATCAAATTCCCCTGTGGTAAAGAGACACCAGATGATGGTTTGATCCATTCCGCTCATTCGTCTTGGTCTGCTGAAACATGGAAATTCTCTGCCACCCGAGTGACCTGACATCAGGCACAAGTTGTCAATATTTGCTAAGAGAACATAATACAGTTGCTTAATCAGAAATCCATCACAACATTTTGATGAGGGTTTAATAACAGCACGGAAATTACTTCACTGCATCTGGAAGTTAATGATTATTCTGTGGCTGGTGAAAAGTTGCAGAGCTTTGAGCCTCTGCCTGGCATTCTGTGAATCAAGACTACAGAGGGGGACGAGTGCCAAGAAGTTGATGCACAGATGGGTCACAACTCAACATGCATGTTCCTTAATGATGGCAGCAAAAGGCGATACATTTTAGGGAGTACTAGCAGGAGGCATTTCTACAATACCAGGGCAGTGTAAGGGTGGGGGCCGTAAATAGAGGGGCCTGATCATTTTTCCACCATGGATACTCCTCATGTCAGTACATTGCAAAGCCCATAATTAGTAAAAATCTTGATTAACAGACTTGAGGTCCTTAGTCTCTAAACAAGTTACATGTGGGTAAATGCACACGTAAACGTCCTGAGACAGCCAAGCATCATCAAGTATGTACCTCACCTTAAACCCTTTCTGACTTCTGGGTTTACTTTGCGAACACAGGAAAGCATTTTTTACATAACCATTTATGCAGACTTGGACATTTGTACAGACACTGACAGGCCAAACCGCCCCCGAAGTAGGGATGGCATGTTCTTTTGCACTGAAATCTAAGGCTCTGCAGAGTCAAAGCAGGCTGTGTGGGCTGGTGATTAATGACCCCTGGGTCAGCACAGAACCGAAACAAGCCCAGTGGTTTGTCACCGTGTGCAGAAATGGCATCTTTCACCCCCTAACAACACAGTACATGTTTGTTCCCTTTTCACTTGGCCCCATCATGTGCTCCATACAGGCGAGATCAAATCGGGGGGCAAACCAAAGGGGCAGCCACCTTGCAACACGCAAGGAGCTGGGTGTTAAGGGCCCACAGGCATGTGACTATTTTGCTGAGGCTGGGCACAATCCAGCGACCATCTGATCACAGGTACATAAGATTAGCCCACTGAATAACACACAATGTATCACCTGTACTACACACTTTTGTTCGGGGGCTACTGTGAGGGAATAAATAAATGTAATACGGCTGTACAACACCCCCCCACCACCTTAAGTGCCTTAAAGCAGACAACAGTAAAATTGTACCATTTACAGCCGACCACTAGAAGTAACAGTTATAGAAATATCTTATACTGAGTACCAAATTTAATGCAATGACGCTCATTGTAAACACACCTTTCCAGAACACCGAAAAACCTATGCAAGAAAAACATATCCACTGCGCTGAGAGCTGGCAAGTCACTAGACCCAACAAACGAGGTTCTACAGGTCTAACATGCTTCCTACTCAGAGCCTAAACAAAAGGAAAACAAGTCTGTACAAGACCCACAATAACAAGGCACATCAACTCAATCACCCACCTCCTGCCAGACAAGGTTCAAGTGCCCCAGCAGGCGTGCAACACAACCATGGTCGAACGGCACTGACGTCAGCCTGAGTGTCTGCATGGTGCCGCCAGACGTCAACTGTGGTTCTTAATCTGCCATACTTCTGGTGTATGTGCAGAACAGGGTAGCTGGCCAGCCATGTGACGACACGCAGGGCCAGATCCCAAAGCCCAGTGACAACACTGGTTGGCTTTAATCCCTGTTAGGCTCCAGCCCCCAGATTCCAGACATGATCTCCTTTACATGCTCAGGAGGGGGGAATTATCCCACCGTACACAGCAAACCTGAAACACAAACCGTCGCTTCATTTCCCATTCTCCTTAATTAAGTACTGTGTCAATTCCTATACAACAGGGGTAACTACATTTGTCCGAGGTCCAAATTTCATCAGCCACACAAAGTCAAAGTCTGCAAGGGGTTTAACATCAGTAGAGCTTGCTGATGGGGAAAGTAGCAGATCCGACGGGCGTATGTATACACATGGTCGAACGTGAGGTCTGGATCAGAAACAGAGCCCACCATTCGAGTACTCCGGCTGTATAATAATCACAATCATAGTTCACTAACCAGATGAAGGGCACACATATGCTTTAAATGCAGATAAATGCTGTTAAAGGGATGACTTACGGTCAAGGCCATTGATGTAGCACATGGTGATCTCACAGTGGCCCCACACCGCACTGACAATGGGGTACAGCTTTTTGCCTTTGAGCCCTCGGAAGGCAATGCCCAAGTACTGGCCGTCCACCACGAAGCTAAGCGTGCCCTCATCCATGTCCAGCACCACCACCAGTGAGTCTGGAGGCACAAAAGACTCGTCGGCCCCCAGGAAGGCGGGGTAGGTGGGGGCAGCCTGTGCGGGCTGGTTCTTGCTGTTGTGGTAGAGCTTGTTACGGCCCAGGTCCCAGCCCCAGGATTCGGAGTCACTGCCCACCAGGGCCATGTAGCCAACGGAGTGCAGTGGTGCCTGGGCAGTGGCCACGCCCACCACAGCGTGTGTTCCGCGCTGCCGCGTGGGCCAGTGGATGCGCCAGGCGTGAAGGCCTCGAGTGTGGCCCACGCGGCCACGGATGCAGTCTGTGCTTTGAGCCACCGGGTGGCGGTGTAGTGTCAGCCCATCCTCCTCCTTAACGAAGATGTTGAGCGAGCGGTCGTTGCCGTTCCAAGAGTGCTGCAGCTGTACAGCGGGCGGCGCCGGGGGCAGGTCCAGCAGCAGGTCCAAACGGGCTGGTCGACAGAGATCTGGACCCCTCAGGTCCCGTCGAGTGGGCCTGTAGGATGGCTCGCTGCGTCCATCCACGGCCTTGAGGCTCCCTGAGATCTTCTGGCCCATTTCAGAGTGGCCGGGGGAGGGTAGTGGGATCTGCCTCTAGAACCTGCTGCTACCTCATCAAAGCAGATTTTTTGGTGTCCAGACAGTCCTGGCCGCAGATTGGATGCACCCACTGCTGTGTTGTTCCTCTACAGAAAAGAACAGGCCCAAGGAGCTGAAGACAGAACAGAGGTGTAAACAAAAGCAATACGACAGTTACACATTTCACCCCTAAACTTTGAAACACTTAATGTACTTTTTATGGAAAGGCTTCTAAGGACGCACACACAAAATCAGTGCTGGGAAACATTTATCCCCTTGAGTGATGTCCCTTTCCAAAAGATCTAGCTTGCTTTTCCAGGACATCAATAAAGTGCTCCTATGCATAGAGACCCGCTAATACGGTAAAAAAAAAAGACGACTGCAGCTGATCAGATAATGGCTAAAAATATCATTCTGAAAGGTTGGCTGGCGGTTTCGGATCAGGCGGCACTGTGCTGTTCTTGGAACGACCACAGGAAGGAAAACCGTGTAGACAACCATCAGTTCAAGGTTAGGTTACTAAAATCAGCCCCTCTGTTCTCAGCTGGTATAATTAACCAGTCAACTGAACTACCCAACACTGACCTGATTGGTGCAGACTGTCTCTTCTCGGTCTCCTCTCCACTCAACCACACAAAGAACAGTCGACATCTCCCTCCCAACGTGACGACTACACTTTTCTCTCAAGAAGCTGAATGCCAACTCCAGCCTGCACTGGATGTGTTAGGTCAGAGTAGGATTTTGGAGCTCTTTTGTCCTGTCTATACACTGCAGAAAGGGGGGGGGGGGGTCCTGACAGCTACCGCCAAAAGGAAAAGTAGGGCTAGAAGACATCCAATCTGCAACGTAACATCCAGGATTACAAGCCATTGCCAAAAAAGGATCGCCACCCAAGGCTAATGTCACCATCATCCATCCGACACCGCATTCCTCACTTCCAACTATACCGTGAGACTGAGTGAGTCCATTAAGATGACAGTAAACCAAAGCAAATTTTCACTTTCTCGTGCCTGGATTCAGGAAACGAGTGGATGCACCTTATTTTAAGAATTTTGAGTTTAATGCTAAACTCATTATCTAAACATGCTTTGTGATTATACAAGTGGCAGTCTTCTCCATCCAGATCACTTATCCCCGCCGTTTTGTTCCTTTCTACTCACCTTTCTCCTCCCCTCAAAACAATGTCCCCTGCCCTCCCACCACATTTATACAAAAGGAGACATGAAAAACATATAGGCACCTGGTCATGTGATAAATCCAAACTAGTGGGTCAATGACAGGAAGATTCTAGGCTCTGAAGCAAGACACACAGCATAAGCGACTGCCTGACATCAACACATGCTCTTCCCTGAATGGTAAAAACACTAAGATGTCACAAGCTGACATCAGGGCCCTGATAAAAATGGGTAGCTCCTCAGGCCCAAGAAAGGAACCATAAACAGACGGCAGACAAAAGAAACAGTCTGAATGAGGGGTGGAGACCCACGACCACACAACCACCCCCCAGGGCCCATGAATCTCCCCCATAGAGACAAAAGCAGGTATCCACAGCAACGGGAAGGGACCAACTGCACAATGTTTCTACCCTTCATGTTTTATAAAAGCTTAATTTTTCTAAACAAAAGCTGACAATTCATGCAGTTTTTGGTGCTCTGCTCATTATAGAGCATCAGTGTTAATCCAGAGAAGTACCCAGTCATGGAGGAGATGAAAGCTTGCTGCAGTAGGCAGAGAACAGTTAGTCAGAGGAGCCGATGTGGGCCGAGATCTCCAGCACATAGAGGGGGGAGGTGAAACTGAGGCCAAAGTGCAGAAAGTCAATCCCACTGACACAAAGGGTGAAGACAGGAAATGGTCATGAGGGGGTTAAGCAGGGAGAGTGAGGTTGAAAACAGCTGCTCTTGATTGAGGAGCTGCTATTACATCCATCCATCTTTACCCCACTTGGCCTACTGATGGTCACCCAGGCAACAAACAGAGTAGTCCAACCCAGCCCATCCTAGCCTTTCTTCACTAGATCCTCCAGGGGGTTCCCAGGTGCTCCAAACAAGTCCCAGGCCAGCCTCAGGGCCTCCTCCCAGTTCCATGTGCCTAGAAACCCCCCAGCTGGCTTAGAAGTGAATCTGAATACAAATGCACCCCCCCACAATATAAAATTCTGCAGCCACCCTAGAGTCATCAGCAAAGCCAGAAAACCAAGTTAATCATGGGCTGACATTACTGCCTGCCCCCTCACCCAGTTTCCTACATTTCAAGAAGCTCTTCTAATCCATTTGTTGTCTGCAGTTGAGACAAAGGGCCACCACGACACTAAACGCCTTTCAGGGGAGAGGGCAGGCCAGCTGGAGGTATGGGCCCCAGGAGAGCTGACCCGGGTAGACACAATGCTCTCCAGGACTCAGTGGAGAGACGACAGCACCTACCAGCTGCTCCGCTTCATTCATGACCAGCGGCCGGCACGTTACTCGGAAATTGTAGCGTGGGTTCCAAAAATACAATGACACTGCATTGGTGCAGCATCGCTTTGAGTGAGATGAGGCTGAACTCTCAGAATTGATACACTACTTCAGTAAACAAGGAAAAATGGGGAAAACACAAGATATGCATCAACATATCAAATATTCACAGCATTTTATGCGAACTTAAGGTCTTGTCAATCTCTGCTTCCATAAGACCAAGACCCGCAAGTTAAACACCAAATATTTGATATTTAAATCAGAATAATTTTACCACTGACCAGACAAAGCAGCTTTGCTTGCCACAAGTAATTCCCCACAGATGTTGTGCCGTCTGAAATTTAATGATTAAACAGTACTTTTGTTTGCTTTGCAGAACTTTCATCTGATCCTTTACGGTTCTCTGCAGCATGATTTTTAGATCAAAGTAGTGTTGTGTGTACAAGATTCATGCCTAGGGGAAGAAGTCAATTGCACGCAGCTTTTGTCTTCCTACATAACTGCCATTAGGAGAGAGTACCACCATAAACAGAGCGTCGGACGAATGCAGGTCATGTTCTGCCAATGGGCCCCACCCCTTACATATGCAATCTGGCTAACTGCTGTGCACCATGGGGGACCATAAAAACGAGATTCATAAAACTTGGCTGAGGCTTTCATAGCCAAACCTACAAGACAAGGTAAACAAAGTTGTCCTGGCAAGCATCATATCTGGCATAATTCAGACAAAGATATATTCCTACTCAGTTTTATTCATTTGCAAATTATGTAGCTATACAACTGCAGCCTGCTATTAACAGCCAATCGTAGCCAAATGTGTATTCAGGCACTCATTTATGCCAAATCTTAGTTCACATTATTTAAAAAACAGATGAAAGTATAACCAAGTAACTTGAAAAGGACAGTTGAAGCTATGGTGCCTGACAAGCATCTGTTATGCATATATTGGTGGTGGGAGGCTGAGAGAGACAAGCAGGTAGGACACTCAGAGACACAGTCACAACACAAGGCCAAGCCGGATCACGAGCACGACTTGGGAGTCTTTTCCAAAACCCCAGCAGGAAACTTAAGGAGGCTGCGCTAAACATCCAGGCGAAGGACTGGCTAACAGGAAGGATGGAAAGCGACGCAGATGGACTCAGGAGGCAAGGATTCGCAAACGCATAAATCACTGCCAACACCTGGTCACAACTTCCTGGAAAACACACTGTTCACCCTCAGATCTGGCTGCAGCTTCAACACACGTGAACGGAGACTGGCAACAAGAGTCAGACAAGGTAAAAGCACCTTCCATATGCCTTCAGAAGAAATGAGAAGTTAGAACCCAGCTCTTTAATCCTTAAAATCCAATAAAGCCCTCTGTTCACAGGGACTTCAACCTAGGCTGGCGACATCAGTTAAAACTACAGCTAAGACGACTAAGCAGAGGAGGAGAGGACATATCCAGTGTAAAGCCCTGGGTATCTGGGAGACCCTTAAACAAAGTGGGAATAATTTTTCTTAATGATCTTAGCTATACATTTTGTTTCAAAATATCCCAGAGAAAAGATCGGTAATACAAACTATCCTTCTTTCTTTCCACGCAGTCTCAGCTGGTTAAGCCCACGTGCCCTAACCCCCACCAGGAGGTGACACCCAGAGCTTACGTCACCAGGAGAGAACATCCTGTTGGCACAGTAACGGCTCAGTTTACACACTCCGCAACTTTGCTGCACATACTCTCGTTGTTTAGCCAGCAGTAACCTTTTGAGAATCTGTTCTGTCCAAATCAGTCCGCAGTACCATCATTTGCATAAGCCCAGCACGGCACCAGAACACAGAACTCAGCCAAATTAACAGGGAAACCCGGACCGCTATGGTGACAAATTCTAAGAATGAAGACAAACTGTGAATCTGTTAAGCATCTCTCAGAAACACACTGCGCCCTCATCTGTCCAATCACCTCTGTTCATTCTCATGAACACTACAGTTTGGTGGCACTGATTTTTCTCCTTGAGTGATGCCATTTTCATTCTGAGCTTGGGCCGATATATTTTGCCTAAGCAGGTGCTCCCCCAAAACCATCCCTGCCTGCATTTGAGTGTGAATGGAGGACCGGGGGAATCCTGCCAGCCACAGCAAAGCCCACAGCTGACTCAGTCACATATCAGCAATGAGATGTGCACATGGCTAATGGCAACAGAGATGATCACATGAGGAGTAAGGCATTGTAACCAGTTCAATAGTAATAAAAAGTTCAGCCGCAAAGCTGGGGGAGGGTATCTGGCAACCGGCGGCATGTGGGAGGCCGGAAGATACACATAAAGAGCTTCCTCACAGTTCATGCTTTACACCTTTATGCACAACTGTGATTAAGAGAACTAAAGTGCTTTGTATTTGAACCAAACCGATGGCATTTATACAAAGCCAACATCATCCCCATTCCATTTAAACGGCTTGATTGCAAACCCCATCCTCAAAAACATTTCCTTGACAGGCCATGCAATCATTAGAAAGAACTGTAGTCGAGGCCTTTTAGTCCACATGGCCAACATCCCATACGGAGCGTAATTTCTTTTAAGTGGAGGGACTATAAAGTGTGTATTGGCTCGTTTCCAAGGGCAGCACCATCCCAAGCGATATACTCTTAAATCAACCTGACAGAGATCTAGAGCTCAGTGCTCTTTCATATTACCTGCTTCCAACCAGCAAGACAAACTTGTTGGGAGTAAGAAAAGGGCAAAAATCTGAACGCAGCTAACAAGAACGAAAACAGCCACAGATGGACAATCACATTTTTCACCAGCACACACTGGCTCACTGGATCGCAACCTGGGAATGGCAGTGAGCACCACTGCGGCAACAGTGCTAGAGAGTTGCCCTCTAGCACAATCATCTAAATGCAAATGGGAAACCCGGCCGTTTCCTAATGGGGGAGCTGTTTTGTGGGATCACTGGCCGCTGCTCACTTATCTTGCCCTTTTAGCATACTGTCTCTTTTACATCTGTGGGCCAGAATTCTTACAGCAGGAACACCTCAGCTAAAAGCTGACACCCAGACTGGGACAGAGGAAGCCCACACACAGTACCGAACTCATCTCGCCTTCATATTCCTACTGGAGTCTTAAACCTGCCTATGTCCAACCTGCACAGCATCCAAGTAGAGTTCACTGAAAATAGTCTGTCATCAACACAAATTACTCTCGCAGGTAACCAGCCACAGAGAAAGGGAAAGTTACACAGCCCATAGAGGGATCATACCCCACAATAGTGGCGTCATGAGCATGATGTTTTAATCAAATCAGCTATCCTTGGTAGTTTGTGCATTTATAGTCTTGCCCAATTCAATGCTACAACAAACTCAGTTCACAACGGAAATACTTATCAGCACAAAGATGCACAGAGGGCCAGGCTGTGACTGGTTTATGTCATTTAGTTTACTCCTCTCGACAGCAGTACACATGCAGAATTAGCATGCACAGACATGTACAACCTCACACCCACTTAAACCCTAATCATTAACACTCCTCGGCAGGACATAGTCATATTGCTTCCCTAGCTACTACACACACCCCTACACATACTGGTTCTTAATTAACAGGCTAGGTATTTTATACACGTGTGACTAATAGTTATGTCACCAATATAAGACGGAGTTTACCGATCCAACAATTCTGTGGATTTTATCGGAGATTCAGCAACTCATCGAGGAACGTTAACAGCCAAAACGAGTGCTTTGGCATGTTTAACAACCAGCTATGGCAAATTATCCACCAACTGGACTTTGTCTTATCGTTTTTATCATTCATAGTGGTGGCAAAAACTTAACTCTATGCGGCATGCAAAACACCCAGATATCACTTTTTCCTCCATACCTGTTAACAGTAAAAACAGAACTAGGCAGTGCCTGGTCTGAGAACATCAACTTAAATTTGTATTGTACCAGTTGATCCTGGAAGGGATCCAGGACCTGACTTGAAACAAAATGAACACCTAAGCTTTGAGCTGTGGATTAAAGTCCTCCACAATGTGTAACAAGGGACAATCAATCCTTTGCGAGGCGGCATAAATTTTTCACAAGTGCTCAATTTTACATTCCACACGCACACACCAACAACCCAGGTAGCCGGTGTACAACGGAACTAAGGGGACTCTGGATCTGAAGATTGGCAAAAAATTTCCTGCTGCATGCTGGCAAGTCACAACAGACTTTAAAGACAAGGTATGCCTGCCTGCCCTCCTTACTTCAACCAGAAAACGTGCCTATTCTCCACGTGCGTCAGAGCCGGGAGCCTACGTGGCGACTGGAACACAACAGTCATCCAAACGGAAAGTCAAGGAGAAGGGGCGAAATACGAGTTGCTAATCCCGCATCAGACAGTCGCACAAAAAGCCAACCTGTCCCACATACTCACACATCTGCCACCCACTCTCCCTCAACCCCCACCTTCTCAGGCCGGTGTCGTTAAGTCCACGGAGCTCAGATGGTCCACATGTTCCTACGGTTCACTCCCAGCACAGGCTGAACAGTGGTGAGTTGTAGCTGGTTTTTTTTTTTTTTTTTTAAACCAACAGCCCGATGTTCTGCACACTGCAGTCACAGGCCTGACTCAGATCTCGCACCTGCTTCCAGTCTCAGGCTGTTCAGAGATGCAGCTTCTGCGCATACTGCCAGATACAACCCCCCACCATGCTTGCTGCGCACACACAGCTGCCCCAACCTGACACAATTATGTCCAGTGCTCTACACCAATTGGTCCTTATTAGCATGATCTCTGTACAGGACAGGGACTGAGTAGTTAGGATTAAACTCGGGGGGGGGTCAAACGGCAGATGGTTAGGGTCGGGGTGTGGGGGAGCTACGCATGAATCGAGCAGAAGAA
This sequence comes from Cyphomyrus plagiostoma, assembly GCA_019775915.2. Lineage (NCBI taxonomy): Eukaryota > Metazoa > Chordata > Actinopteri > Osteoglossiformes > Mormyridae > Cyphomyrus > Cyphomyrus plagiostoma. The sequence goes on from JABFEA020000046.1 coordinate 3,933,392, forward strand.
AAAACCCTCCAGCAGTTGCAATTGTTCCACGACTGCTGGTTTCCCAGCCCTGTGACAGTAAGCTATAACGGCTATTATGCCTATACCCTGATCTAAAAGACTTGACTTTGCCTGGGTGACAAAAGCCTGTGAAAAACCACGGAGGAAACTGGAGGGCGAATCATTTCTATATTACAGCAAACTGTATTCATATGCGTATAGAAGCTATTTTTACGAAGCGGACGCAACGACGTCTAACTGGTTTGATATACATAAATTTTAAAAAGCAAAAACAGGCACCACTAAGAGCACCTTATTAAGAAATCATCTTCCAAAGCCATATTTTCTTTCACCGGTTCAAAAGCAGTGCTGAAGAGGATGTTTAGACCCTCCGGGGAAGAAAAACAACTTCCAACCGAACAGTAACAAAACGTGTTTGGTCTGAGGCGTCAGTAAACACGGGAAAGGCGAGGTTATCCGCTGAACTTCCAAGGATATGTCCCAGGCGCTTCATTCATTTGTCAAACACACCGGACAGCACGGCGGTACTCGTGCGTTTAAGAACGCAAAGACCCGGACCTGCCGAGCGCTGCATTGTTTGTGTGTTTGGGGCTTTTCTGTAGCTTCTACATTTAAGGCGCAAAGAAAAAAAAGTTACCGGCCAGCTCCTGACTCATGGGTCGCGGGAACGCAAGGCAAACCGGCACATTTCGGTGTCGTTTCTCCAGACCCTGCGGATCGAGTTACCGTTTCTCCGTCCGAATAGCAAGTTAGTCAGCTTCGTCCAGTTCCGGTCAGGGCACTGGAGGGGACGAGGAGCCCGGCCACCCCACAGAACCAACAATCAAAATAAAACTGTAAAAACAAAAGAAATGTGTACTTACGATTTTAACAACGGCAGAACAAGCGACTCGGTCAGCGAAGAGCTGCTCGGTGCCTTGTTGTCCGAGCTTCGTCTGACCCGTATCGCTCTAGCGGCCACACACACCCGGTCCGGTGCCAAATCGGCCGTTCTGAGTCGGCCCGAAAGTCGCGCGCGGCCGTCGGCTCTTTGTTAAAGTAGCACTGAGGACGTCGCCGTCCGTTCGTGCCCCTGCGCCGAGCGCTGATTGGCCGCGCTAGCGCGAGGACCGCCACGGGGAGAGACTGCGCCGCTGAGCGCTGCGGCGTCCTAAGGCCTGTCTTGTACCCTGCCTCTGTATTATCGAGATTTACTTGGCTGATTCTTATCTTACATTGTACAAATGTGAGGCTATTAATTTACCATATATACTTTTGTGACAACTTAATAAAATATCACATGGGATATTGGATAATATCGTTGACGAACATCATATAATGAAATACATGAACGCAGTACAAAAATAACTAATTTATATAACGGATGTGATTGCTTTATATTAAAGTAGGGGTGAACATCATGGTGAATTCTGACGGACATTTTGACCAACATGCAATTTTTTTACTACGGGCATGGTATTTAAAAACATATCTTACATATATTTTTTTCCAATCCATGAATTTTACCACGGACCCTCTGTGGAAGTTTCGAAGCATTACCGGAATATTTGAGACCCAGCCGATGCTTAGTGTTGATCCAAACCTGCCATAGCGGTCGACAGTCGTCTGGACGCTCGCCTTTTGCGTCACGGAGCTGACCCGCCATGTGCCGCGGTGGTACGGTGTTACAGTCGGGGTGCCAGTGTTAGGTCTTTCAGTCGGGATACCGTCACTTTGTTTTGAAACGTCTCCCTTAAATGGCAGGGGTGCTGTAGTTCATACTACTTATGATTGTCCCTGTCCGTGTCTTCTGAGTTAAGCAAAATGCTGTACCGTTTCTATTATTTCAACTGATCCCTATTCAGTAAGTGACTGCCAAGGCTTAAACTAGAGAATGTGTTGCTAAATAACGAATACAATTCTAAATGCTAATTATTCCCTAATCTGACCTGGTCGGCATCGTGAATACCTCATGATTAATGTGTTCTGCTTCTGTAATGAAATACTTTGGAAACCGAATTTAATGAAATTGACATTCTATTCCAGTGCTATTAATCATTTTACACTTTACAGGGATGTAGAAAAACAGTACTCTTTCTGAGGTTGGAAATATGATCGACAATGCTGCCCTCTTGCGGCGTAAAATGAGAACTCGAGGAGGGGCTTCATCGGTGACCATACGGTCGATTTTTCCTGATTCTCAAGGCCTGAGTACATAATTTACCTCCTTATATTGCTCACTAATGGTTATCTTGAGCAGTGTTCCACAAACCAGTGTTTGGGGAGTCCCAGACAGTCTACATCCCAATTCCCTGGGGTTTGGAAAACACTGATCTAGATCAGAGATGATTCAGTGATGAAGAGGAATCAATGCCAGTCCCTAGCAAAGACATTATCTCCAGCTCAACCATCTGGAGACATCTGCTTCTGTAGTAACTCATCCCAATTTACAGTTCCCCTACCTTCTCTGAATTACTATGAATGAGTTTACCGGAGAAATTCAGAGGGGAGAAAAAACAGCTTGTCTTAAGGCTTTCTGTTGTCTACATCAGGGAGCATTATGGGAAAGCAGACACATGACACATAGGTTTCAAATTTAGTTTATTCACTTTTGTACAAAAGGCGACATGGTGATGCATAGGAGGCTCTGAACATTTTCATTCAAATAACTGGACAACAAAAATGAACAATGTATATGATCACAAGCAATTACCAAACTGAGTCTTGTGGCGCCCCATTGTGGACACAATGAGCATTATTTCTAACAGTTGCACCAAGTTGACAATAGTACCACGCATGTGCATGAATTGTGGGGGAAAGGGGAGGTGTTAACCCCCCCCCCCCCATAATCAAAACCCCCTGGAACACCCTAAATTGGCAGAGACTTCTACCCCCCCATGCTGAACCCAAAGTTATGCCTTTGGTACAATACGTAATTATATATTTTTTATATCATTAAAATCAAAATGAAAAATCTAGGACCATCAGCCAGTAATAACTAGTGATGGCCAAATGAAGCTTCATGGACCATTTGCTGTATCTTCTGACCCCACTAGATGGTGCTCGCTTCAAAAAAGGGCTCAAAAATACATCCTAGAATAAGCCAAGAGCACCATCCAGTGGGTCAGAAAATACAGCAAATGGTTCATGCAGCTTCATTTGACCATCACTACCTCTCACCCATGTGTCCACTGTGGAATTCTTCAGTCGTGCCACAACAAACAGCATATAACAAACCCGAAAACAGCATCATCTGTAGCAGGATGTTTGTTCGTGTTACGAAAAAAAAAAATCATTTGGATTTCATGAAAATCACGCAACTATAGAGTGCATCAGCAGAAGGTACAGCACCGCAGGTGATTCACCACATGTGACAATCCCATCCAACAAAGGCTAAGAAGCCAAATTCCTTCCCTCACTGCATATAGAACGCCCCCTGCAATTAGACTGTAATACCTGCTTTGAGAAAAACCACTGCAATGCAAATTTAGGCGTAAAAAAAATACATTGGACTTGAACAAAAACATTAAGCCCCCATAGCAGACACACAGATAATGTACGCGTAATTATATACAACTACCAGGGTGTCTCATCACTCTGCGCGTAACTGTCTGGCTGTCCATCCTATGCCAAATGACTGAAAGGGAAACGACTGTAGGGGTGTTTCTGTGGGTACAAGCCAGAATGTAAATTTAATGCTGAGAAAGGAGATGAGTGACACTGCCTTATCATTGAAGACAGCCTTTGAAAATGCAGACCTCGTCTTTCAGGACCTGGATGAGTGACGGACCAGAAGTCAACGGGCCCTATGAGAACCACATTGAGTGTTCGGATCTGAATGAAATGTGTCTGCCCACAATGCAGGCTGTTGCAGGGAGCTTTTCAATAAAGATTTTAGATCTATGTGTATACATACACAATATATATACACATACTTTAAATTTCATTGGAGTGAGTACAATGAACTGCACTATATTTTCAAAGAAAACCACAAAATATTATGCTTGATAATCAAGAGAAATTAAAATGAGAATCAATCACCAGCCAAAGGAGGCCACAAGGTGCACTGGCGAATCAGTATCGAGAATGGTAAGACCTCAGTGATCTCCCGAGACCCGCATGGCGGTGACTTCAGCCGCATGAGCGGGCTTACTCCTGTGGGTCGGCACGGCCTGTACCAGCAGCACTATAAATAAAACCGCTTCATAGATGGGCGAACTGAATGTGCAGCAATCTGCCATGCTGAAGTAACACAGCATTCTGAACAGCCTATCAAAACGCATTCTGTGAAATGCTCGTGGGTTAAATAAATCATTTAAAAGACCTTTTAATTATGAGCAAAGCTGTTATTAAAATGGTTATTTTTATGTGATAAGTACCATTAAAAGCATTTTCCCCGCCTCCGGTTACCATTCTTGCGGAGATATTTTGCTCTTTAAAGACTCGACATTGGAAATGCGTTTGGCTGTACGTCACTCGTCTTGCAAACATCCAGCTAGGCAGAGTTTACACTTAAGGCTGAGCCTAACCCTAACCATCACCCTGACTCCTTACAATAACGTATTACACCCTGCAAGTGATCAGAGTGCTGTGCGGGGTGTTTGAGCTGCTCTTCGCGCGCCGAACCGTCTGCTCCTTAAGGAGGTGCTCTCAGTCACTCTGTGCCTGTATGTGGTTGGGAGGGGCTACCCATTCAGCAGATGGACCACTAGCTCATAGGTGGACATCATGATGGCGGTGTTGGGAATCTGCCGCACCAGGTGAGTGGTGAGGCCCCTGTAGAGGGCGCTATAGCCTTCCTCACGCAGCAACGTGGCCAGAGTCTGCAGGAAAGAGCGGTACTTCGTACCCTCCTCTCGCAGCCGTGTGCGGATCACCTCTGTGGATCAAAAGAGATTTACAAGTCAGGAAATGCTCTCCCCGCTCCATAAACAGAGAGCATACAGACACACCAATGGCGAGCAAGTGCTACTTAGGACAGAAACACTTTAATAGCATAATGTTAAAAGGGTGTGTGCTTGTCCTAATGCTCCCTTCACAAGTGCTGAGAGACAAGGCAAGACCAGGTCAGACACCATGACAAGAGTGTCCATAAACCAGCACGATTACTGCAGGACAAGCGCTTTCAACCTGGGGTCCCTAGAGCAGTTGTGCGGAGGGGGGGGGGTCAAGAGAAATAAATCAAATTTCCAAAACTTCGGTATTACGATTTACTTTACATAACGCAAAAAGTACTTAAATCTCTCCTAAACTTTCTGGCATTAGCATCAATCCATTTTCAATTTGGGGTTCCTAGTTTAATTAAGAAAGGCTGAGATGCCCTATTCTAGGAGCAGGGTGAGGGTTAGTCACCGTGGGGGTACGCGATGGAGGTGGCGCAGGTCTTGGATGTGGCTGCGGCCAGCATCATGCCCAGGAAGTCAGAGGCGTCCCGCACTGTCTCCTCCTCCTCGTCCACGTGGGCAGCAGCCTTGGCTTGCAGTAGGCGGCGCTTGATGCTCTCATAGATGACAAAGTGGATGACGGTCTCAGAGATGCCGGCATAGGAAGCCGACATGCCACGGTAGAAGCCGCGCACACCATCGTAGCGGTAAACCCGCCGTATGCAGTCCAGGGTACTCATGCGCTGTTCGCCTCGGTTTCTGGGAAAAGGGGTCAAAGGTCAGCATAGTTTCTGGGGAAAGGGAGGGGTCAAAGGTCAGCATAGTTTCTGGGGAAAGGGGGGGGGAGGGGGTGTCAAAGTTCAACTGTAAGCTGCACCAGCTCATTATGCAGCACAGTAGGATTTCCACCTGCCCCCAGATTCCCTCCTATTTGCCCACCACCAGAAGGGCACCACTCGACGGCTCACCTGGCCTCCAACTGTAGGCGCGTCTTAATCAGCCAGATGGGGTTGGTGGTGGTGATAGCCGTGAAACCTGGAAGAGGACCACGCAGGTTAAGGGCAGAAGTGGCCACAAACTTCCGATCCCAGACTCAAACAGCTTTAGAGTCACAGACCCCATAAAACCCTGAGCTACTGCTAGGTTAGCCAGGTGAGCTGTCAGGCACAGTTATGCACTAATTTTTGCCATTTACTGCTATTAGACACTTCCTTACTGTTAGCACTGTTAGAACCTACAGCTGGTCAGCCCAGGCTTGGTGACCTTGAAGGCAGGCACCAAATGCTTTATTACCAAAATGGCCATTACACAGCACATAGGGGCAAAAGCATTCGCACGGCCAGGACACACTAAGCCATAACAAATACTAATGTTGTGTGTGTGTGTGTGTGCGTATGTCTGTACAGTACATGTTGCCTGAGGCAGAGGAACCCTCAAAGCAGCTGTAACCTACCAGGAATGAGCTATGCAATCAGATAAGCAAATGACCGGAGAGAAACTAATTACTGGAAGCTTTAAGTGAACTACCTCTGGTGGCCGTGATGCACAGAACAAAGAACTGACATCATCTAACCATCACACACTGGGGGTAAACAAAAAAAAGACTAAGAACTAATATAATGCAAAATCCGCTTTGTCATAACTTTTCTTTGTTTTTGATGAACATCAGAACTATATGATGAGAAAACAAAAAAACCTAAGCTATTCAGTCTAGAGATGGCTTCACGTTACACGAGGGGGTGG
>JABFEA020000046.1:3946814-3956818 GCA_019775915.2 Cyphomyrus plagiostoma
AGATTCAGTTTTGTAATGCAGATTCAAATATATAAAATTCAAATTCAGTTTCTAGTGGCACAAATCTCAGCCCATACTTTTATCCTGGGCTGTTTTGACTCCGAGTCTACTGAAAGGTAACACATTGTCGTTTCTCTGTAAAGGACTGCTGCTGCTAATGTGACATAGATTCTGCGTTTATTAAGGCTACATTTACTTATTAAGATTCTGCATTTATTTATTATCCCTTAGTTGTAGAAAAAATAGGCCCAATTTTCTTTATTGTGAAACAGCCAGTTGATCGTGTCTGATCCATATTATCCACAAATCAATATTATTCGCTCTTTTTTCTACAGTCATACACCGTCCTGAACATTAAACTATTCTTCAATTATAAATCCACGTTTTACCCCTTTCATATATAATCTTTTTCAATGACATACCATATTTACATAATCAAGATCCACTAGATCAGTCACACACCTATATAATTCAATTTCCTTTAAAAAGAACATGTGATTTTCTTTTCATAAATTCACTTTCACTTGGCCTTCTGTCACAGTTGATACAGCTCAATAAATGTTTCATGCTTAATCCGTTCATTCAAGTACTGCAATAAATACTTCACCAAACCAAGGTTCACAGTGTCCTTGCTTTCATTTAATACATGCATATATATTGATTTTCTGTCAGTTAATTTTTTCATCCTTTCATCCTCTGTATTTTTTCTCTTATGCCTTTCAATGCTGTACGTTGCACATAAGCTCACTTTAACAGTGACATAACCATAAATAAATACATAAACGTCTTAGTTCCTGAAGTGCTTGCATCTGGTGTGTTTACTTCAGTCATATTGGTTGGCCATCATCTCTTGACCAATGAAACACTTTTATTAGTGTATATGATTTTACTTATTGTTAAACAGCTTTTATAAACCTTTCCCCTGTATGTGTGAGTGTGCGCAGTACCAGTCATACGTTTGGACATGTCATGTTCAGCGTCGCACAGTCGGGAGGCGAGCCGGGAAGCAGGCAAGCAGAGCCGTAATTGAAGACAAACGGGGTTTATTTGGAATGAGACAGGGTAGACAGCGACTAACACTCGAAACATCAATGCCGGATCTGAGGAAGACTGACTCTGACAAGGACTAAATGTACAGGACTAGTAGGCACTAACAAGGAACAGGTGAGCACAATCGGGTAGAAACATGGGGTAACGAGGTGGGCATGGCACACACGAGGATCGTTCGGAGCGGGACGTGACAGGACACACCCATCTGAAGGTTTATTTGTACTATTCCCTACATTTTGGAATAATCGTCAAAGTTATAAAACTAAAATAATTTTTAAAAATTGTTTGGGGGAGGTGGGGTGAGTCAGATCAATGGCTTGAGTCTCAGAATGTTGCCGGTCCAAATCCTGTGGTCGGCAGAGTGATGCTGCTGTTGGGCCCTGGACCCCGGTTGCTCTAGCGTCTAGCTGACCTGAATGTCTCCTCTAAGCCAGTTTCAGGAGGTGGCCTCCTGGGATGCTTTTAGAACATCCTGTTGGCGGTCCCAGATATTTGCTGAACACTCATTGGCTGCTTTTCCTTCACTTTCTCGTCAAACTCCTCAAAAACCATTTGTACTGAGTTTAGGTCAGATGACCAGGTCATGTAATGCAACACTATTACTCTCCTTTTTATGTGGCTTGGTGTGTCCAAACTTTTAACTGGTACTGTATGTATATGTGTGGATCTGTGTGTGAAGAGTTTGCATGCACTTGTCCTGTCTCTGTCTGTATTTTATGTATATATGTAGCACTGCAGTCCTGGGGAATGTTATTTCATGTCACTGTATACAGTAGTGTTTCCCAACCCAGTCCTCGAAGGGACCCAGGCAGTCCATGTTTTTGCTTCCTCTCATTTCCCAGTACACCTGTTCGAGGTATTTGGTGTTCCTGATTGGCTGGGACCTGGGTGGGAGTAAAAACGCGGACTCTCCGGGTACTTTGGGGACTGGGTTGATAAACATTGGTATACTGTATACTGAATGGCTGGTGTGACAGTAAAGCCCAACTTAACTTGATCTCTGTAGTTCACCAGGACTCAGCTAGATGCTTCTCATCCTGTTATGATGGCTTGTATGTGACCTGGCTCAACAAAACTACCCCCTATATATGACACACCATGATCTGGAGACTGGTGAAGAGGGCTAACATTAGCTCTGGAACAGGCAGTGTTATGAAACAAGTATGCTCAATATTCATGCCTCAACTCTTTTTCTGTATTGTGTCCTAATCCAACAATGCATCAGAGCACCTGGAGAGTCTACAGCTGGCTCAGGTGACAGACATTTACCCGTTATAATTGTAGGATTGAAGTGCTGGGGATGGAAATTCCAAAATACTGTCTTCTGGGATTTATTCTGTCTGCCTTCAGTGTTTACTCAAATTGGAGTGCTAATTATCCTGAGCAGCAGTGCGATTTAAATGATTATAGTATGTCTGGTAATGTGTATTAGTGCTGCTCTTGATTTAAAAGACATCACTAACAGCAGGCTTGCAAAGAACCGAGAAAGTATAATAAAAGTTATGCTGGGTTTTCCAGGTTTTGACCACTAGATGGCAGTTGTTGATCGCCAAAAGTAATGGGTGTGGTTGGAATCGGTTTGCATTGTTAATAAGCAGAAATGTAGAAACCACTGTTCTCTTTAACGCTGTTTCTTGTTGCAGGAATTAACTCCTTTTCTTTGCAAACCTTTTGGTCAGTTCTTTATTCACTGGCCACTCCCCCATTCCCTTCCCAAGCTCCCTAGAGGAAAGATAATGACACATTGTTGACTTATTTGTTGCTTTCTGGCAAGTTCACATTGTAATATTCACATCCCTGCAGCCTCAGAAAGAAAATCTGTCCTGTGACTGATTAAACGTGCAGCACAGAGACAATCAAGAAGACAGGTTTGGGACTCATTATAGACCCAACTTTTGTTACAGTTTCCATTAAAAACAATACATGACATCCATCCATCCATCTATCCATTCATCCATCCATCATCATATATCTTGTTTCATTGTAAATATATATGTGTTCATTGAGTTTTTATTAAATTTTTAAATACATAAACAAAGCTTTTCATGCCTCGAAAATACCATTTTGCCAAAAAGGAAATATGTACCGATGACGACATACCTACTGGAAAGTGTTTGGGATCTCTGTGAGGACAGTGTTAAAGGGTTAGCATAGATACAGAGCTAAACATATCTCATTAATGTGGTGCTGGGCTGATACTGGGCTGCTACTGGTTGTCAGGAGTAATTTCCAGATTTCCCAGCAACACTAGAATAATCTCAGCAATTTTACTATGTGTGCACTATAGCCACAAATGTCAACAAATTTATCAAAATAATTACTGCCATAAAGGTTTTACTTATATGCCTCCATCTAATGACTCCCAGGGGGCTGGTGTTTCGGAGCAGGTGAGAGAGCGTTACTTCCTGCCTTTGTCAGCGAGTTCCCCGCTGCCCTGAGCACTGCACACAATATCTGGAGTCTTAACGGTGAATTTGTGTAATTGTGTGTTTGTGCCTCTGTGTGCACGACTTGCATGTGCTTGTAATTGCATGCTCACTAACACAAGTAACATCAGAAATAACTTTCCTAACATGGCAAGCTTCAAGCTCTGTATTTAACATTCTTTTGGAATTACATATTTTCCCAAAATGTCGTGTGTTGAGTAACAGGGCATCATCATCTTTCTGAATAAAAGAGTAACAGCATAACATGACATTACTGATAAAAGGCCTTGCAGAGCCTGACTAAGGAGCAGAGTAACATCATCTTTCAGAGACAAGGTGTGACAGAGTAACACCACCCATCACAGAAGAGTAATGTCACCCTTCAGAGTAACAAAGTGACATCAGAGGGTTTTGATAAGCAGTTGGCTTGGCTTCCATATGTATTTACATGCCAAAATTTCTGTGGTTTTATTTTACTCAGTGTCTGCGAAACAGAGAAAAAATGGAATGAGAGAATAGAGAAGCAGGAGAGAGGAGCTCGTGGGTGTGAATTCGTCTCAGTCATGCTTCTCCAGTGTCTGTGGCAGGAATGACATTTGGGTTGATAACTCAACCTTGACCAGCTGTGATGGAATCCGTCACCTGTGCGGCGCTGAGGCGGGTACCTCACTCCCCCTGCTCCGAGTCTCACTTCAAAGGCTCCAACATTGTCTGCAAGGTTGGGAACCAGTTGCTTTTTCTTAACGCTGATCCTGTCTGTTGGCGGTGTTTACCACCACTCAAACCAAAGGTTGGGGGCCCCCTGTTGGCCACAAACAGTCACTACGCTAAATATTAAATGAACTGGTTCTTTATATAGGAGATACTGAAGCAGCATGTTCTGTTAACTGGTTAGTAAGCTGTGATCTTCTGACTGTACTCTTTATTTACGTTTGAGACATATGTGGGGGGAGGCAAAGTGACACCCCAGGGGAGCCCCAGAAACAACAAGCCAGTCCCTGTGAGGTTCAGTGGGTGGCGCTGTTCCCTCACGCCTCCAGGTTTGTGTGTTGGCGTGACATTTGTATGTGCGTGTGTGTCCTACAGTCCTCCCATGCAGGGTGCTTCTCTGTCTCATGCCACACACCCCCCGGCCTGGGGCCCTGCATTGGATTAACGGATGGAAGATAGATGAATGGATCGTCTGTATCCACCTTCTATCTCCTTTACATTCCTTTCCTGTAAGGGGCCATGAAGCAACAGGAACTCATGTAATGTTTTTAATGCTATTTCTTCATTTTAAAAGAGCAACTTTGAAATAGAGAACTGCAACTTCAGAGCCACAATTTTCTTCAGCTGCAAAAATTTATCTTTATGGTTCTTGACTAGAGAGATCTATGATGGGCTGGGTTTCAAAATAATATTATGCAGCCTTGACTGATTAAACCTTTAGCAGCAAGAGCAAGTAAGCCAAGACTCACAATCAATTACGGTTCCTAAGGCCGTTCGGTCAGGGGCCGCCGATTTGTCCGCTTTGGCGGGCCGGTGAAAATCAAATCCTGTTTCGCATCTTTCGTTAATGTCCTGCAAATTGGAACTGTTGAAGGTAGACAATGCTTTGGGGTCTCAGAAATCAATGCCGAGGGTCTTAACCAATAACAGGCACACCTTCATGGATAAAGTGGGCAGGAGAGTGAGGATTGCAGCCTTGAGTTCCATCTGCAGTGGTCCTGCAGCCTTCACTGGATGATGGCTTTGGCCTTCACAGAAGGAATGACACAATGCAGCACGGGACTAGTTAAAATAACCAAACCGGCCAGATATTTTCATGATGCCTGCCATTACGTGAGTTTAAATGATTAACCCTAAACTAAACTTCAACAGAACAGCTCAAAGGTTCTGCAAACTCAGCCGCCAGCTGCGTCTCCAGGTCTGGTCCTGACTATTGACTGGTGCACTGAGGGTTAACACTCAACAGGCATTTCTTTGGTGTAATTTCCAGGGGCTTCCAGGAGGCCACTGGGGAAGGAGCAGGTCTGACAAACGGGGTCAGGCTCCTGTGTTGTTATAATTTCAACATTAACTTGGTAGATTTTCAAATAAGAACCAGCAGAGGTGATTTAGCTGAAAAAAAAAGCTGTTTTTATTGGCTAAGAGATAAATTATGAATATTAAATGAGGTGAATAAAACATTGAAATGATGATAAACAGACATTGGTTAGAATGCACCATGTACCGCTTGCTGATTGGCTGGTGTTACTGTCTGGGCCGTTTTCAGTTACCTCCTTATGTATCAGACTCTCTTTTAATGGGAAGCCCCTTTGAAATGCCACCTTCTTGGTTGAAATACAGATTAAAGGTCTGACTGGAGCGTAACAAATGGTCTTCGTTAGGAATAAAATTCAGCATGCATTAACTAGCTCTGGAATTTTAAAAATATTATCTAATCTCCCTTTTAATAAAAATGTTCTTGAAAAAGCGAGGTATTCCCCAAGTTGGATATCCCCTTTCTCATTAAAACTTTGCAATTCAAAACCTCACCTTATTTATTGCAGTTAGAAGAGGGGGCCATGCACAAAGTCCATCGGCAATTGGATTCTTTATGTTCCTCTGTTGTCTGAAGCCAGCAGGAGAAGCAGACGGACGGCTTGCTCCATGCAGGAGAATGGCTAATGCCTTCTGGACAGTCTCAGTTGTTAAGTTGTCATAACAAGTGTTTCTTAAAAAGTGAACTGCATTCATTCACATTCCCAGGCCTCGCTTGCCACGTTAACACTGGATTCAGGCACACAGAACTGGGTAGCCTGGGCGGAATATAAGGCTCTCGTTTTAAGGAACAAAACAAAACAAAGAAACAGCAAACATTTTCTCTGTGTGGAACAAAAGTATCATTTCGAAGACGAAAAACACACCATTGTATATCATCGTGAACATCTTAAAGCCTTAGAATTAAATCCATTACGCATAACAATATAATTATAGAGGGTGCTTTATAAAGTGAACGAGCTCACTGAGTTACTGATTTGACAACAAAGCAATGGTAATTATGCCAAAACACAAAAAGGCTAAGTTTCAGTACAAGAGTTTTTAGAGTCGGCATCACAATTAATTAAAGACAAGATGGAAAATTAATTTGTGGGCTCCTTCCTGGAGGATTCAGCATCTTGTTTCTGGATTCAGATGGTGTGGTTGGCCACCTCGTCCACAAGCTTACAAAGACCCTAATTCCAGGTGTCCTGGCCGTTGGGTGGAGCTGTAAACCCTAACTTCTTATACTTTTTGGTTCTGGGTATTTTCTTGGCATTCTATATTTATCCAAAAATAACTTTTACGTCAGCGGAACAGAGGTAAAATATATGATGGATGAGTTTTCGAAATTGCGCATATTTTACTAATGGTTTAAAACAATATCGTCCTGTACTTGGGAGAATCAATGAACAAAAGTAAATACAGTCCAGAAAGGACATTAAACAAGGAATTGGAAACCAAGGAGTGTTCAGAGCCTGGGGACGCTGTGAGTGTCAGGGGAATATCTGGGCAGAGATCAGGCTTTGGGTCTTTATATTGGGCCATGACTACTCTGCATCGTTCTTCTCCCTTCGTTAAGGCTCTGTCCCGCAGTCTTTTTTAAGATAGATTGCTTGCATAATATATACCTATTTCCAAAGGGAGAAATGTTGGGGATATTTACTGTAGTAAGGTCAGGTCAACTCCCTGCACTCAAAGGCCTGACAATAGATTCCAGTGCACCAGAACTGGAATCCATTCCATTTTCTTCTTCAGTGAACAGAATATGGCATTTTATGCACTGGAAGGTTCTATGGCCCTAACACTGAGGCCAAGATCCACATAGTCAGACTCTGACTGCTTTCTCAACAATGAACTATTGTTTTTCCCAGTTATTTTATTTATTTAAAGATCCTATGTAAACTGGCAGCTTATCTGTGCTTACGAGTGATCTTCCTATGACCGATTTATGGTTTTTATGTTCGACTTGCAACAGCTAATATAAGTTTGGAAATCAGCCGTAATGGAAGGCAGCAGATATCATCGTTGTTGGTAATCTGCTGAAATTGTTTCTATAAATGTATGACAGTGTTGTCCTGCCATTGAACTGTTTGTTTATCCATCTGCAGACATTGCTGTGGCGCTTTGAAAAATCCTAATGTCTAATTTAGACACCGGAGCGTCTCTGAGGAACCGGGTGGAGATGCGTCTGGGTTTCAGAGTCAGATTAGCATTCTGAGAGCGTTGCAGGCTGGATGTGAGTCTACACGCAGCTTCAAAGCATTCATTAAATCAGCAGAGGAATAGACACAGGCCGCCTCTCGCCCAGAACTCTCTGCTTAGCGTGACGTCCAATCGCAACACAGGGACAGCACCTGCTGAGCCACACACCCGACGTGTTTGGGAGTCAGTGCCAATACATTCCCTAGGGAATGTGAGGGACTGGGACCCTGATGGTATGCGGGTTCAAATTCCACAGTCAGCAAAATGGTTTCACTGCTAGGCCCTTGAGCAAGGACTTTAATCAAGAGTGTTTTGTCAATTTTACGTTGTTTTAGATAAAATCATCTGCTCAATAAATAAAATGTAAATAGAATATAAATATTTATGACATTTAAAGAAGATGTATTGAGACATGGATGTAAGACATAAGACAGAAAAACACAGCAAAATATTATTGGCTAAAGCACAATTAAATGCAACATTTGGTCACTGGTGAAACGCTTCTAGTGTTTTTAACAGGGACACTGACCCCCAAATAAAGCTTAATTATTACATAAAGTGTAAGTATTTTAATTTATTAGAATTATATATTGTGTTCAAACATTTAATGCAATCACATTATTTTTAATATTTCTAAAGGTTACAATTTTATAACAGGTCTGACCCTACCTCAAACCCCTCCACACAGTTCTCGTCCCATACCCCCTCCCCCACCCCCCACCTGCAATTCCTTCCCACCCCACCAGGGGGTCGCACTCCACATTTTGAATGCCTCTATTGAATGCAATACTGTTCAGCTTTGGCTCCAAGGATGCTGCCAGTCCTGCTTTGAAAAACACACACACACACACACACACACACACACACACACACACACACGCGGCGTCACGGGCACATGAGAGCTGTCAGTCTGAGGAGTCTCGAGGAGGAGTCCCCAGCGAGCTTGCAGGAAGCTTCATCCTCCCTGAAGATGCCCTGGCGCTCTGCCGTGCTGTTTTTCATTCCTTATTTTTCTGCCTCACCTCACAACGGAAAGTTATTGTCTCAAGTTCTTCGTTATTTGTGCCCGAGGGCAGAACCGCGTCCTCTGGGAGATGGCTGCCGTCCTTTTGGAAAGCGCCATTTTCTCCCAAAATGTAAAATCATCTCTATTAAAAACTGCTGCTGTAAGAAAGGCAATTCGAACGCCGCCTCATCTATCTGCGGTAATGAGACTCACTTCCTGATTCAATTTGCCGTTTAGGCCCTTTTATCTGAATGACTTGCAGTGTTTACATCTCACACTGTATATGGGGTCCGTTTCTTCAGCCAGATTCCGCCTGAGGGCACTGGAGGTAAAAGTTCTTTAATCCGGTGAGAGTCGGATACAACCCAAATATTATGAGTCACAGCCTGTGACTGGGGGGGGGGGGGTGTCATCCAGGACAAATGGCGGGAGAGCAGGCTACGTGGCTACGGGTGGCCAGAGGGTGGGTAGTCTGCACACCTAAATGAATTGCCAACCTCCCCGACAACAACCTCCCACTAGGAAACCCCCAAAGATACTCTGTACAGTGTAGGGTGCTGTGGGTCTGTACCCCCTGTACAATGTAGGGTTCTGTGGGTCTGTACACCCTGTACAGTGTAGGGTGCTGTGGGTCTGTACACCCTGTACAGTGTAGGGTCCTGTGGGTCTTTACCCCCTGTACAGTGTAGGGTCCTGTGGGTCTGTACCCCCTGTACAGTGTAGGGTGCTGTGGGTCTTTACCCCCTGTACAGTGTAGGGTCCTGTGGGTCTGTACCCCCTGTACAGTGTAGGGTGCTGTGGGTCTGTACCCCCTGTACAGTGTAGGGTGCTGTGGGTCTCTACACCCTGTACAATGTAGGGTTCTGTGGGTCTGTATCGCCTGTACAGTGTAGGGTGCTGTGGGTCTGTACCCCCTGTACAGTGTAGGGTCCGGTGGGTCTGTACCCACTGTACAGTGTAGGGTCCTGTGGGTCTGGCTCTGAAATGCTAACCGTTTAAGACTCTTGGGTGTAATGTACTCTTTGGCCTGTTTGTGTTTCATTTGCTGAAGTACGAGAGTGAAATCCTGGATGTGACCCAGAGAGCCACCGGCGGTATAAAGGACTGAGTGTCTGAGCATATGTGTTATTGGTTGTTGGCCCTGTGGTGACTGGCCTCTTGTAACTGCTGACATTCTTCACTTCCTGCTGAGTATGAAACGCTTGAGCTTGAGGGATCTCAACTGAAAGGGTGTTTACACGGGGGGGGGGGGGGGGGGGGGGGGGGGGGGGGGGGGGGGGGGGGGGGGGGGGGGGGGGGGGGGGGGGGGGGGG
>JABFEA020000046.1:3991065-4006009 GCA_019775915.2 Cyphomyrus plagiostoma
CCCAACAGAACAAATGGCCCCTGTCTGCCCCCCCCAGCTGAAATGGTCTAGAACCTGCACTGATTCAATGGGGAATTGCAATGAGAAATAGTCTAGCTGCAGTGAGCCTCGCTACGGCACCGCGGCCGGTCGCTGTCGCGGCTAGAATCTCTGCCCCGTGTTGGAGATCGAGCTCCATCACGGCTTCCTGACCCCTGGCTAAAGCCCTACACTCACACATCAAAGAGATGTAGCCCTTCACTTTAAGGGGCACTAACAAACAAACCGAAAGACCTGCAGTTGCAGCTCACACGGCACACTGCGCACGTGAGCTCTGAGGAGGCCGGCACTCACCGCTTGATAGAGGTAAGCGTGACGGAAACGAGGACCAGCTGCCTCTCGTTGAAATCAATGAAATGCCTCTGAGGGCTGCCAGTAATTTGCCAGACCTTTTTTTTGATTTTCTGAACAAGAATTTTAAGCTTTACTTTTTAAAATGAACTTTTAATTTAAATATATATTTTTTATCTGCTAATTTAACTAATAAAATTGAGAAGGCCTTTTTTTTGTATATTTAATGAAATTGATACATTTATTTTAAAAATATAAAATAACTAAAATAAATATTAAATAAATAAAATTATTTAAAGAAGTAGGTGGTACCAACAAGTAGATTTTACTGGTTATATTGGTAAGGCAATAAGGTTGTATTTTTTTTTAATTACCCTGAGTTTAGTTAGTGTAACTTGTTATAATCACTGTATAAAACAAACAACGTAGGGTAAACATTAGCGAGTGTATCTCAGTATGGCCTGGGCCGTAATGCCCGTGTTTTCGTACGCACCCATGCTGCTGTCAGCGGCTTCCTGGCGGCCTTAGTGATGCACGCGGGCTCAGGGAGGTGGGCCTGTGGAAAGCGATGTGCCCTTTCACCTCCACACATGTTCAATGTGCCCCTTCGGAAGGTGCGGGCGCCATCCAAGCGAGTCAAATAACCGGATTGGTTTTCAAAGCTCACCTGTTCCTCTTTGCGACGGCCTGCTTTTCCTGGTTTACTTCACGGTGGCTCACGAACACCGGCGACTAGAGGCGGTCAGGGTCTGTCGTTTTTGGCTTGCACAGTTTTCCTGTTTGTTTGTTGTGCTTGCCACATTCCTCGGGTCACATGATTCTGTCCCGGAGCCGTTCCGGCTCTCCCACATCGCTTGAGCGCCCCGACACACAAAGAGAATGACTGCCTCTTTAAGCACATTTATATTCTGTGATTGGAGGATGACAAAATTGGCGTTTGACATTGTATTTGAGTTACAAGTGAAAAATCACAGAATTTCCCCAAAATTGCCTTTCAAGATCTCTATGAAAGACTCAGCTGTGTCCTTTACAGGAGGAAAAGCTTGCGTTTGCCACTGTCAGCGGGAAATGTGACCTGCTCCATCTGCACCCACAATTTTTTTAATCTTTGAGCAACTTCAGCGTGATTTTGATTTTATTTAAAAGTACACACTCTTAGAAAATTTCAATACTTTCCCTACCAGTAGTTCTTTATTGATTAAGCAAGTACACCATGAGTATGCAATTTGTATGTACAAAAATAATACAGACACTCAAGGGATTCTGGGTAATGTGAAATAATCTAGCAGCTACCCATCAGCCAGCTTGGCCTGATTGGACGATTGAACTCCTGGAGATAAGCACTTCTGTTCCTTACTTAAATTTTTAGGAGCACCACTTAAATCGGCACGCAATGCAACACATGCATATTTTTTCTGACTTGGCTGTATTTCTGATGAATGCTTTGGTAATAAACATACAATTTATAGAACCAACCATGTAATGTTGGTCTCGATGCATTTTCCTTTGGGTTATTGGTTTGATATCTTGATTTTCTGCTGCAGGTATCATTCTTTCCTAGCTTTTTAACATGCTGCTTTATGTTTCTTGTCCAGATATTCAGACAGGCTGTCAGTTTGTCATCTTATGAAACATACTGAGCCATTACTGCCACTTGCCACTGTAATTAGCATGTCATTGTCAAAGGTGCAAAAAAAACATGTTTTTTTTGTCTGCACTGAGTCAGGACTTTAGGTTTGATTTTTAAATAACTACAATTAAGGTGTTAGAATAAATAATTCCCATGGCGCCGCTGGTTCTGTCCTTCCAAATGCTCCTGCAGTCTTCCTTGAATATGGCTGGTATCTTCTTTATGCCCGTGCATGGCGTTCCTCCGATCCCTCGGACGTCTTCCTGCCCCCAGCCAGCCCTGCCGTTCTGCCTTCATCGCCTGCTCGCTGTCGGCTGCCTCCCCAGCTCGCCCCGCCTCCTCACCATCCTGTCACCGGTCACCTTTGTCTCTTTGAAGTCAAGCAGCTTCACTCTCCCTGTCTTTCATCTCACCCCCTGCTCCACCCCCCCCAAACCATCCCGCTCCGCCTTGTCCAAACAATCGGCCAGATGCGGAATGCTGTCAAGCTATGAAATAATAAAGGAACGAGACACAAATACCGACTTAAATATTCAAACATAAACAGAAAACCTGAAAATATAAAATACAGCATAATGGCCAGCTCTCCTGAGCCCTGTCAGCTGTGTTATCCATAGCTGGCAATCAGTCCAATCAGGCCCAGTTGCCTGGTAGGTGGCAGCTGGCACGGGGATAGTGACCATGGAAACGTAAAATGGCCATACCCAGCCCTCAGCCTGACTTATCACAGCTTCACTGCTAGAGATCTGTGAAATGATGGCCTAAAGTTCATTTGTGTGGATACTTACTAAGTGGCTCAGAAATGAGAAGTAAACCACGCCCCCATCATAAGACTTGTCCGTCTGGTGATTAAGCCCCACCCACATTATTCTGTGAAAGCACTTACAATGAGCATGTCAACGTAAACTGTGTCTTCTTATATTAAGAGGGGAAAGGTGTCTGACCAATGCAAGGCCACCTCCAGCTCTTGGAGAGCCAATCATTTGACCACTTAGCTCATCGTCTGGAAAGTTCTTCCCGATATGAACAGTTTCAGAACTTTGGTCCGTGTACCTAATGTATGCATGGTGCTCATTATGGTGATTGTTTAGGAAAAGGCGGCTCAGCTCAAATCAGTATTTACTGTGGCTCTGAAATTACCCATCTGCCCACACTCTGTTTTCTTTGTTAATCAAAGGCTTGGACAATCAGCGTGTATCACCGCTGCAATAGCTGCGAGAAACAGATGTTTTCTGATTAAGTGTATGCTCCGCACCCAAGCAGCCAAGTTAAGGCTTGAATGCAACAGAATCCAGGCTCTACTGGTCCTCAGTGAACTGACACCCCCCCAGCCCCCAATCTGAAACCTGTGCCCAGTGCCCCCCCTTTCCTGCAGGGAGATCAATGTCTCTTGATTGTGTTAGTTTCCTGTTTGGGGTATTTCTGCATGTGGCCGCCGCCCCCAACATGAGCTCCAAAGGGGAGGAGTAGGAATGGATGGAGGGAGAGAAAGAGAGAGAGGGAGGAAGAGCTGAATGTGACCCTGCCCACTTCTCCACAAGCACCAGGTGTGCCACATCTGACCCGGGCACTAAGCTGACGTACCTACATTCCCACCCCCCCCGAGGGACACAGCCATTTACACAGGTCACACGCTTACACTTGAGGAATATTAAAGCCTTTTAAAGAAGGCAGACATCTGCTAAACTCATAAGAAAAACACCAGAATCTCCTAACAGAAAATTGGAGGCTATTTTACCGTGTAATAAACAAAAATGGACCCCCTACCATTAAGAATGAAATGCTTTACTTACTGCTCAAGCCGTTACAGGCTTTAAAGACAGAAAACGCCATGTTAGACAGTAAGAACCCCATGCGTAATATCTGCAAGCATTTATTTTACATTCTTTTTCTGAATTTTATACGTATCAGTCTTATTTTTAAAAAACAGCCCATAAAGATAAAATGTTTCCTTTTTTTCTGTCTATGCGTCCCCATGCAGCACCTTCCGGAAATCTCAGGGCATCTTGGAGATTTCACCGCACCCTGGGGCAGATTCGGAGACCTCCGGTACAGCGAGCTGGATCAGCTCCGTGTGAGAGAGACGGCCGGCAGCGTCCCTGGGGTCCGACTGCTGGGAGGCCAGATGGGTGAAAACGAAAACCAGTGAGTCTCCTGAAGAAACTGGCTCTAAAAAAAGAGAGGCTTTGTCCCCTGATTGCGACTGACGTCAGGACCGATTCTCTATGCCGCCCCCTTCTCTGTCCAAAAGCCTGGAGCTCCCGTGAATGACAAGCTGACCAGATCACGTGGACAGACCTCTATCCACGTTCCTGTCCGCCATACATGTCAGGGGGTCTTCCACTGCTGGCTGCGGACCAACTCGAACCCGGAGCAGAGCATTCATCTCAGTCACTGGGAAAGTAAAATGGCTGGAACAGCAATGAACAAACACAGTCCTTTGGGAGCAATTTCAAAAATCTCCTTGAGGAGTTCTCTCTTCTTTTATACATGTAAGCCAGCAGTTCCTTTTTTCTCGGAAGCTTTTGGAGCTTACAGACCTACGAGACCACGTTTGGAAAGGTTTCACCGCACCCAGTACACAATCACACGGTGTGAAGACACCCTAACCACAAATCGTGCTTGTCACAGACCGGACAGACCATTTAGAAGACAAATCACTGGTTGGCAAACCGAAAAACATTTCAGCCAGAAAAAATTACATTCATATTCATTCCGTACTGACCCGATCTGCTTCGCTAACTTCATTACATTTTTTAGAACTACCTTAAATGTGAGTGGGAAAATCCCCCCCCCGGCTCAACACACATTTGGCTCGTTCTACACAGCTCCTGGGGTTTACTGCCCCGCTACTGTGTTGATTGGTGTCTGTCGAATGTGGCATGTACCAGGATGGCGAAGACACGGGGGGGAGGTGGCCATGAGGGCTACGGCATCCTGACCCAGCTTTGTCCCCAGAGCCAGGGGAGGCGGCGGCGGTCCATGCACATGACTTTACGTCAGACGGTCGGAGATAATGGGGTCAAAGGCAAAACTGGCTCATATGTAAAATGAGGACACAGCTGTGTGATACAGAAGGGCGCGAACGAAGGTGAGGATGCAGGAGAAGTAAACATGAATAACATGGCAGTATATTACAAAGAACAATTTATACAAAGACATACGAATAAAATGAAAATTCAAACAATCTATATCTCAGTATGCAAGAAATCGCCATAAATGTGACGCGCAAGAAACTCATAATTCCTTTCCTACAAATACATGGCAAACGTGCCAGTTTGGTCCTTCAGAAGTACATTCCAGTCCAAGACATTTCCACTGTCTTGTTGCAAAAGGGCAGCGATGATGTCGTGTAAAAGTGCAGCTTCCTGCTCCTCTTTTCCTATATTCCTTTTTTTCCGACGTAGTTTAAAGTGCATGGATGAGGTAAACAATTTTATTATTTCGTAACTTTTCTCAGAAATGGCCAGCTTCGAGTTAGTTTGTGGTTCCTTTATCCTTCACACCGGAACCATCCCGTCCTGCATCGGTTGCACTGGGGACTGCATTTCCTGGACACTTGATGGGACTTTGTTATGGTGCGCCGCTGAAGATATTCCCATTCTGGCCATGTCCCTGCCGACACAGCACACTCGAGTTAATGCGCACGTGCCAAACGCCCAGTTCTCCCTCACGGGCTAGCTGGCCACGGGTTTGGGTACCTTCGGAGACTTACTCCTGCGTCATGCGGACTGCGGCCTCGGGGCTGGGGTAGCCGGTGGACCTGAAGTTGTCCCTGGACCTCTCCATCCCGATGGCGTGCAGCCAGTCTCCCACGGATCCCCCAGAGGAGGACAGCTGCTCAGGGCTGTTCGGATCCAGCAGGCCAGTACCGGTCCTGGGCAGGGAGAGAGATGAGGCAGGTGCATGTGAGTGAGTATTTGAATGAGCATGAGTATATGTGTGGGTCTGTGAATTGAGTATATGTGAGGCTGCATGAATAAGTGTGAGTCCACTATATGGACAAAAGTATTGCGATCCTATAATAATTGCAGCAATTGGCCACATAAGCAGGACCCATTATTGACATACAGGTAAATAATTAGCACACAGCCATGTAATCTGCAGCATCAAACACTGGCAGCAGAATGGAGAGGGGAGGGGTCACACAGAAGAGTCAACCCAGTTAGTCAACCCAGCATCACCATTGGACACCTTTACAGCAAGTCGCTTCTCCACATTTCTGTCCTGGTAGAACTGCCCTGGTCAACTGCAAGTGCAGTGATTGTGAAGTGGAAACATCTGGGGGCAAGTTCAGCTGTGAAATGGGGGTGGGGATGGCCACACAAGCTCACAGACAGGGACCTGATCACCCAACATCAATGCCCAACATGAATGGCAGCAAATCCCACCAGCAATGATCCAGGATCTAACGGAAAGCCTTACCATAGGAGTACAGGCTAAGGGTTAGCCGGCTTCATATTAATACCCTGTGATTCAGAGTGAGATGCTGGACAGACTGGAGTCCCAGTACTTTTGTCCATAAAGTGTATGTGTGAGGTTGCATGAATGAGTGTTTGTGGAGCTGCATTAGCGAGTGTGAGTATGTGTGTGGTTCTGAATGAGTGTGAGTATGTGTGTGGTTCTGAATGAGTATGTGTGGCTGTATGAATGAGTGTGAGTATGTGTGGCTGTGTGAATGAGTGTGAGTATGTGTGGCTGTATGAATGAGTGTGAGTATGTTTGAAACCTGTGTGCATGTGTGTAGACACGCGCGTGTAAACATGTGTGTGCTGAGCGTCAGGTGCCTCACCGCGGCGCCTCCCCTCCCGTCCTCTTCAGGCTGCTGGGGTTGCGGATGAGCTTGTCCAGCATGTTGACCGTTTGGCTGAACTTGGGCCTTGCACTGCGCTCCATCTGCCAGCAGTCCAGCATCAGCTGGTGCAGGGCGACAGGACAGTCCATGGGTGGGGGCAGCCGGTAGCCCTCCTCAATGGCTTTGATCACCTAGGATTGTGGGAATGTAAGGGGTCAAAGTTCAGAGGGGGGCACAGAGTGTCTGGACTCCAATTAAATAGTGCAATATGCAGCTCAGCAGGCTAGAGATCTGTGACTGTGTCCGGAAGGGTAGTTGGTTCAAGTCCCGCGTCTAGCAGAGTAATCAAAACACTATTGGGCCCTTAGGTAGGGCCCAGCAGAGTGCTGCATGGCCTTGACCTCTGACCCAAAAACTCTCACCTATATATAGAGGTGCATGAAAACCACTCAACTTCACAGGGATGAAGGAAATGCATTTACACGCTATATTTAGTCTCAGGCTGCCTATTCGCTTGAAGATCCCATTATTCCATTAATGAAGCTAAGTAGCTGGGTATTTATTTTTTAATATCTCTGCTCATCAGAGGTACTTGTCATTCTGGTAGCAACGCATGGAACCTCGCTCTGCGGCAGCTTCTGGAAAAGCAGGTGAGGCACTCACGTCCTGGTTGCTCATGTCCCAGTAGGGCCGCTCGCCGTACGACATCACCTCCCACATGACGACGCCGTAGCTCCACACGTCGCTGGACGACGTGAACTTCCTGTAGACGATGGCCTCAGGGGCCGTCCACCTGATGGGGATCTTCCCCCCCTGTGGTCGATAAGTCCCCCGTTATGGCTGAGTGGGCACTTAATCCAGGTTAGGCATTTGGGGGGCAGAGGGGTGAATAGGCGGAGGTGCTGGAGCCTTACCCTGGTGGTGTAGGCGGCCTCTGGGTCATCCTCCAGCACGCGTGACATGCCGAAGTCAGACACCTTGCACACCAGGTTGCTGTTGACCAGGATGTTCCTGGCTGCCAGGTCGCGGTGCACGTAGCTCATGTCTGACAGGTACTTCATGCCCGAGGCGATGCCACGCAGCATGCCCACCAGCTGGATCACAGTGAAGCGCCCGTCGTTGTTCTGTGGAACGACGGCCAGGTGAGTGAAGCTGGCAAACCACCGGGATACAGTGCTGCTCCCTAAACATCATGCCCACTGCCGTGCCACCCATTTCCTCAGGGGGAGGGCCGTGATCTCTTTTAGCCATGTTAGTTTGGTCTGGTTGCTACACGTACAAACGGCGACAAGCGACTCACCCTCAGGAAGGTGTCCAGGGACCCGTTTTCCATGTACTCCGTGATGATCATCACCGGCTTGCCTGCATGGACAGTACGAGGGCGTCAGCGCAGCTAGGACTGCTCATGGGAAGGGAAGGGACCTCGAGCAAGGAGAACAGTCCTTGGGAAGGTCTGCTCACCCATCATCTGGACCTCTCTGCCCCCCCCCCCCACTCCCCCATAGAAAATTAGTCTGAATGGGACGCCACTCATGATGCATGACAGCTGCCTCACTCGCAGTGGATGAAAGAGAGTGCTCCTTTGATTGGCAGCTCCCGATCTGGCCCGAGAAGACAAAGACCGCCCCCTTAGCCCAAACTCCTCCTCTGCCTTATTCTCTCTCCCCTTCATTTGCATGATTTTTGCATTCTTTGGCTTTGTTTACATTTCTGGACGCGCCAAGGGGTCCTGGTTACTATTCTCTGGATTCCTGGGTTGCCGACTGGTTGCCATGGAGACAACATACTGCTATCGAAATCGTATAAGAGGCGGATGGGGGGGGTGGGACACCACGAGAGCGGTACAATAGCCATAACAAGCTCACCCACTCTGAGGCCTGTTTAACCCTGACCCGCTCTCCCACTCCCTTGATGACATTTAATACCCACACTGGAGACGACCTCAAACAGTTATTAAATAAATGCGTGTCAAACATCCCGGCCAGGCCTAAGGGACTCAGGAGATGAGTGTAGTTACAACCACAACATCGCCCATCTGGACTCTCACTGTCCCCTTTGCACCTCTGCATGTCGGTTGGTGTTGTGTTTGCTGACGCTTGTCGTCTTAGGCCGGGCAGGGGGGGGTCTCTTCCTCTCATCCTTGCCCCTCCCTGCTCGTTCACTATTTCTCCCCTTTCTCTGAGAGCAGTTAAGAGCCCAGAATGGTGTCTCGGAGGAGACCATAGTGCTCATCTGCTATTCATACCCGCAATCGCCAGCTCTCACGGCGCTGTCCGCCCGGAGCCCAGCATCCAGAGGTCCAAATGCTGGCGAACCAGCAGCCGTCATTCGAGCAAGAAGAGAAAAAAAAAATCAAAAAACTCCATGCCAAGAAAAATGAAAGCCCAAAGAACGAATACAGATAGAGTATCAGCCCAGAGCCCTGGAACCATGTGGAGCTGACACTGTGATGAATGACTTCTTCTTCACATATTGTGAAAAAAGCCACCTCACAGCTGGGTTCCCTGGGATGGGCTCCATCCCCAAGGGACTGGGGGTCAACTGGTTCCCACTAGCAAGAAGCAGGCCTAGCATAGGTCAGAAATTAAGCTTTCGCAGTGGTTTCTGAGTGACTTCTTTTGAAAGTTCTTCCCATACTACCAATGCAATCTAGTCAAACCGATTTTATTCAGGCGGGATAAAAAGCCCTAAATCCCAACCTTACTAAGAGCCTCATCTCACCGGCCAGGTGCAATCCCGCAAGCGCACTTCAAGCTAATGATAATACCGCTAAGGTCGACCCCAAAGCTTCCTACTGTCAAAATTCACATCATTTCCTTTTCTGAGGGTACCTTGAGATCTTAAGAGACTTATGTGTCTAGGAACACTCTGCTCCAGCTTCTCAAATGAGAAAAATCACTCTAGTTTTGTATTCCAGCTAAATGATACATGCCAGCGGCACCAAGCACGGAACTCACATTTGGTGACCACTCCCTCCAGGTGTATGATGTTGGGGTGGTCGAACTGGCCCATGATGCTGGCCTCGCTCAGGAAGTCCCGCCTCTGCTTGTCGGTGTAGCCTGCCTTCAGGCTCTTGATGGCCACGCAGATCTCCCGTTTTCCCGGCAGCTTCAGCCGGCCGCTGCACACCTCACCAAACTCCCCTGAGGAGCACAGCGATCTTCTTCTATTCCATTCCCGAGTCAAACATTTTCCACCCAGCCTGTTGTTTGCATGAACTTCCCTGGACTGGAAGGGAGGCTCTGTTCCATGTGTGCGAAACGGGAATTGGCTTACCGATGCCAATGACCTTCTCGATCTTAATGCAGGAGGCATCTATCTCTTTGGCAAACTGACGAATGGCACGGTTAGGGTCCTCGTAAGTGAAGGGATCCACGTAAGTCTTCATACCTACAAGAAACATTTATATACAGTATATTTATTTGGCAAAAGCTTTTATTCAAAGTGACAATTGAGACAAAACAATTGAGAAAGCAGAGTCAGTCTCTGGGGCAATAGGGGATTAAGGGCCTCGCTAAAGGCGTCATTCTCCAACATCATGGAATTGAACCGATGACCTTCTGATCAGCTACTGAGCTACACGCTGCCCCCCTGTTACACCAGGGCTCTTGGAGGATGTGAAAATCAGGGAGGGGGACCAGCCTAATTCTTGCCCTCCACCTTCTTATGTTGGGGTGCATCAACACTTACCTTGGGGGGGGCATTTCTCCTCGTCTGCGTCCTGCTTCGCTTTGCTGTACTTACTCCTCCTAAGAAAGCCCAACGAGAGATGAGAGTTGCTAACACACCCTTGAAATAAGAACGTACAAGCTTCCATCTAGCTCTGTTGTGTGTGTGTGTTTTTTTGTTGGGGGGGGGGGGTACAATCACAAAGAAGGGATGGACGTAAACAGATCTAGAGAAGAGATTAACTGATCACAGATGGACAACATTGTATATCTTGGCTATTGCTTTTAAAACCCCAATCTCCACATGAGACTGAAGCAACAGACAATCGAGTGAATGAGACATATAAAAGGTCATTGAGCCAGAAGATAAAAGGCAGCGAGGGACCACCTGCGTGGCCGGAAAAGGCCATACACTGTAGCGGAGGGAGCACCTGGGCTCACTCGCCGGCTGCTTCTCCACCGGGGAAATGTCAGCACGCCGGCGGCAGCGCTGCTCCGAATGAGCCATTTTGTTCAGCATTTAGGCGACGCCTCGCAGGAAGCACTCAGGAGCCTCTCGCTAAAGCGCGTCCCTCCGGAAACCGCCCGTCTGTTCAGTCTCTCGCCGATACATTTGTAGTTTGTCGACATGCACGAAAACAAACTGGAGACGTGGGACCAAAGACTTTGCAGAAGGCGGGGAAAGTTCATGTAGGTTTTGCACCAAATTCCTTCATTTAAAACCAGTGGGTGATATTAAGGACACCAGACCGTGGGAGGGATGAGTGTCACACGTTACAGTGTGAGGGTTTCGCCAGGTTCAAACTGGGATTGAAATATTACTTTCCTCAACGGCAGCCTCTGTAAACAAAGAAAAACGTGAAACTAAGGTATCCCAAACCCGCAGCGATCTGGCTGAGGCTCTCCTCCCACCAGGGACGAAAAACAGCGAGGAAATCCTTAGCAAGCCGACAGTCCCGCTTTTGGAACACCAAGAAACACTGGAAGCTGTCAAGATGCCGACCGATCAATACGATGCTTCCCTTTGTTTATCCCACCAAAAAGACTCTGCTGGGGGGGGGGTCACATCATTACGCTTCATTCCAGAACTTTCTTGAAAGCCAAACATGCCGCGGTTACATAAAAGTAGCTGTTTTTTTATAATACTGAATGTTCAGTTTGCGATTCTGTGACCTCCCCTCTATTTTACATACAGACATTTTAGAGAAACTATATTGATTTTACGTGAACTGGAAAATGAAACAGGAAGTGACTTGACCTTGCGTTCCTGAGTACAAAAATAAATGATTTGGGAGGGGGAAAAAAAACATAGAATTGTAAATTATTCCTTTGAGAGCTTTTCTTCTGAGCGTCCAAGTTAAGCATCACCCCTGTGTTGAAATACATGTATGACTCTTACCAGGGGTTTTGTGTCATTTTCAACACAAACAAGAAATAATTGTGCTGATATTTGTACATGTTGGGAGTGAAACAGCCTCTTCCTTTTTCTTTCTTATAAAAATAATAATATTTATAATGCATCTATCTTATCCACCTGCTCATCCAGTCCCGGGTCACAGCCGCAGCAATAAAAGCATTTTTTTTATTACACTGCATCTTCGGAAACATCACTGGGAACATGATATGGATTACAGCCCTAAATGGAAATGCTCACAGATCCAAATGGGCAAAGGCTGAGAGAGTTCGTTTTCCTGTGAATCTGCTGTGAACTGGTGATGTGTTTTGCGTGGCGGGTGTCGTGATTTGCA
The DNA here is from genome assembly GCA_019775915.2 of Cyphomyrus plagiostoma. Classification (NCBI taxonomy): domain Eukaryota; kingdom Metazoa; phylum Chordata; class Actinopteri; order Osteoglossiformes; family Mormyridae; genus Cyphomyrus; species Cyphomyrus plagiostoma. The sequence continues at coordinate 4,003,237 of JABFEA020000046.1, forward strand.
ATACTGATAAAGCTAAGTGGGGATGGAGTGGCGTTTTTTTTCAATGGGAACGGAAAAGGGAAACGCTTGAGACAGTGGTAAAAAAAGAAAAAGAAAGTCTCCTTGGCAAAATACCAGCTTCAGAGTTGTTTGTGTGTCTCACTTTCGGTCGACGTACTGAGCGGCGTGCAATCGAAACCACAGCGGCGGCATATATAACAATAAACGACCTCTGTAAGCATAGCTATTAACCCCATGGATACAGCTCTGAATCACGAGAGCAGATAAGCGGCAGGAATCAGCTGTACTGTCACAGAGAGGACGCGGACCACAGGGAGTTAAGACGGCGGAAACGCAGGATCACAGAAGGGCAAAGAGCGCTTGGCGAGAGGTATCTGACCTTCTGGAAATGACAAAGGCCCCCACAGCCACGAGGAGCAGGCCGACGGCACCGCCACCCGAGGCCAGCAGCACGGTGGGGTTGGCGCCGTCGCCGATGACTGGGGATGGGACTAAGATGAGAGACAACGGGATTTATTAGTGGTTCAGTGCCTGGTCATGCTGCGACTGCCAAAAGCAAGCAGAGGGTACTTTGGCATGCGCCGTGCGGTCTATGTGGCCCAGAATAGGCAGCTCCTCTGGGGGTCTGGAGCACCCCAACATACCGGAGTTAGTCATTAGCTCATAGGGGGCGCTGAATTCGCCATAGCCCGCGGCTGTGCGTGCCCGCACGTGGAAGACGTACGAGGTGAGGGGAGACAGGCCCTTGATGTCGGCGCTCCGGGAGGTGGTCTTGATTATTCGGTAGCTCCTCTCGTTCTGGTCCTGGGGAGGGCAGATAGGGAGCAGAACAGAGCGAGGGAGGAAGAAGGAGAGCAAGGAGATTACTTTCAGCGTGCTTTCTGAATATGCTTTTCTGGAAGGTTCTACACACTCATTAATCCTCCTTGTGAGAGTTTCACAGAGCAGAGGAGAGATTTAAACATGTGATCTGGGGGTCAATTCGTTTCACCGTCTGCCTAATACAGACAGTTATTTCACACGCTGGTGGATGAAAAGACCCTTAAAAAGTAAAGTTCTTTAACTACACAACCCTATATGTTCTGGAATGTTCCTGGCGGGCCTTCCGCCTGAGCAGTGCACGCTTGGATGCTTTAAAGGTCGTGTTTTACTGACATCACACAGGAAGAGTTACTGTCCCAGTTTGCGACAGCATGTCGGAGTTTCCGGAAAGCAGCGGTTCAGAAAGGCAGGACCTCCATAAATCATCACTGACATGGCGCCGGCGGTCGGACAGAAATAGCTACCTGGGATCATCCAGGAAGCCTTGGGCAAAACAACGACACCGGCACAAGTTACTGGAAAAAGGTCCTTGGCTCCAAACTACGCAGGGCCGCCATTTCCGCTACGGTTAGCTGACATTTTGTCTCCTCCGCGACCGCCCGGCCTCGCCACCTGGTGGCAGGAATGCCATACGCCGCTCCTCACCTTCTCGTAGTACTTGACCTCGTACTCCAGGATGACCCCATTGGATCGCTCGGGCGGCTGCCACACCAGTGAGACGGCGTGCCGTGTGATGTCTTTGGTCTGGATGGTCGTGACCTGGGAGGGAGCTGCAATAGCAGAGATACAGCGCTTGAGGTCCGGCCCGACGAGGTCCCGCTCAGTTCCCTCCCGGCACAGGAGCCACCATTCGGCCCCAGTTTGACTTTAAAATAACAAAACAGAATCACTATTTACAGTTTCAGTAAAACTTGGTTTCCTGCAATGTGAGCTGGATTCCAATTCATCAGGCATGCGCTTGACTTTCCTCTTAAAGGGCCAGTGCTCTACCACAGCGTTGCACTCCCGACCCCAAAAACAGTCCAAACTGGCTCAAATACTCACTCCACACCTCAGGGATGTGCGCACACACGCGCATGCACTCGACGTGAAACCAAGTGCCCGTCTGAATTTTACAGGGCTGCTGAGGCTTTTGTTATGGGCATTATTATTGTAATGGTGGCCTCTTCAGGCACTCCTCAAGAACGACCCAAGCTGTTCAAACGGCTGCAATTTCCCTGGCTACAAAGAGCATGCCGCTCCCATCTGAGGTGATTCTCCTCATCCTGGAAACCTGCGTTTGTTTGTCCCACTTAACGACCCCCCCTCGCTAACTTCCAACCCGCCTGTTCGGCTCTGTTTTCAATGTGCGTCAAGTTGGGGTTGACACCACGCTACGCTAATGCTATGCTAATCAAGCCACTTTTGGGATACTCCCCATCATGCTGCCTTACGAGTGGGTCTCTCTCTCTCTCAGCTCGGCCGCGCGGATTATCGCGCAGGTGTGGCGCTGCTCGGCGGACGTCCCCGCGGCGCTAAGCCGAGAGCTCTCCCTGGCTCGCCCCGTCCATCTGCCACACGCTAACACCACAACCGAGCTCTGCGCTAACAGCTGACCACACCAGACTGTTTTGCTAAGTTTCAGGTTAAAGTTACGGCCACGTGGACTGAAACCCACCCGGCAGAGCTGGAGAATGCGTCCAAGGTTAGATGAAGACTGACAGAAGTAGCCTCAGCGTCTCCGATTCAATTTAAGATGCTTAATTATTATACTTGTGTAGCCAACATGTTTATCTGAGAAACAGCTGCGGCCTTCAAGCCATAAATGGGGGACGTAAAACAGGTTGTTAACCACTGAAGCCCAAAATTGTAACTCTACTGAAAATACTAAAAATAATGGCGGGGGGGGGGGGGGGGGGGGGGGGGGGGGGGGGGGGGGGGGGGGGGGGGGGGGGGGGGGGGGGGGGGGGGG
>JABFEA020000046.1:4011494-4022691 GCA_019775915.2 Cyphomyrus plagiostoma
GGGGGACTGTGTGAGTGCATGAGTGTGCATGGGGGACTGTGTGAGTGCATAAGTGTGCATGGAGGACTGTGTGAGTGCATGAGTGTGCATGGAGGACTGTGTGAGTGCATGAGTGTGCATGGGGAAATGTGTGTGTGACGTGCACGAGGGAGTGTAAGCAGCAACTCACTCTTTTTGACAAAACAAAGGAGCACGATAGAGAAAACAAAAGAAGGACCAAAAGGTCCAAAAGCCCTGGAAGATTCTGCTGGAGCATTTTACAGGGCGGGGGGGTGGAAGAGAGAGGATGAGGCTGCAGGGAGGGAGAACAGAGTAGGAGAGGAGCCTGACGGCCAATAACGTGTCAGATACACACACACACGGGGAGCCCAGACTCTGCCCTTCGCCCCCCCCCCCCCAAGATCCCCAGCTCCCTCCACGTCAGTAAAACCAGATTGGAAGGGGGGCTTGCATTGTAGGATTAGAGAAACAGCTTGCAGCCCCTTGAGAGATTGTGGGGTTGCCTGGCCCACCTGAAGCAAATGATTCAATCAGGATCAGACAAAGCCTGTTGTTACTAATCTCCGTTCACTGGAAGGCAAACTCTGTCCTCCCTCCCGCTGCCGTTTCCCAGAAGCCCCCAGTGCTCGTCCCACACCTCTGCTTCCAGACGGGAATGCAAAGCGATTCATGCCATAACCACCCCGTATAAAATGCCTTTCTGGGCGTCGGCCATGGGTGGCCCCTCCCCACATTTCTCTTTGCTGTATTAATGTTGGCCTTATCATCAGGCTCACCACAAAGTCGGTGCCACTCACCACAATGGCTGAAAGGAAGGGGGGGGGCACATGGATTTTCCAAGAGCAACACCAGGACGGAATCTAGGCACGAACTAGGAAGGAAAGGTGGCCACACAATAAAACGGCGGTCCGAGGACGGGGGGGCGATAAGCGCGTCAGTGCCTCTGTATGGCGAAAGCCTGACACATTCCGGAAGTTGTCATCATTCACGAGCATCACATGGCAACAGGACGTTATAATCCCGCCGATCCTCATCTCCTTTCCATTCAAACTGTACATCGTATTTCAGACTTTATCAGTATCACCGTATCAGAACAAGGATTCGCAGCAATATCGCCCAGCTGCTTGGGAACACACGAACCACGGCTCAAGTGGGCGGGGCCTGAGTGGACGCCAGCCTCCCAAAAGGAAGTGATGCGTAAAGGCTCCAGCACCCGGGGTACGCCAACCGCCATTAACCCCCGCGAGCCCGGCTACTCTTTGTGCAACGCGATCCACTAATGGCTTTCGGGTTAGCACGGGTTAGCCGACTAATGCAGCCTCGCAGCCACAGCTGGATGCTCCGCCGCTAATGTCACGACCCCCCCAGGCGGGGCCCGGCGCCGAGCCCTGGGACGGGTAGCGCGGACTGGCGGGGTCCGCTGTCTGGCTCTCTGAGCCGCGTCACGCTCAGCTAAAAGCACCTACACTGCCCCGCATTCCCACCATCAGCTGACACGGCCCTGACTGCTAAATATCGCCGGCATGATCAGGAAAAACTGTGCTGACCTTTAAGCAATTTTCTGAAAAAGTAATGGGAAAAAAACATCCTCACAATGCGAATAGGGCCTGGTTTTTGCCTTCTTTCATCAGTCTGTCCACTCCCATCGGAGCTACCCACGGCTAGAACGGGTCCTGCCGGCAGTGCGTTTCGCCGTTTCCGTAGTAGTGGTGGTCATGTTGCCGTGGAAATAGCAGAATCTGGTGACGGCAGAACCATTCCAGCTTAGATGAGGGTCCCCAGGAGCTGTCACTTAGGAATGTCCTTGTGTCACGTGTAGGTCTGCAGGACTCTGCCTCTGCGAATTGGATTCTGAGCCCCTCCTTCCAGTCTAATCCATTCAAGAGTTTTTGGCCCTCGCCCCCCCAACCCCCCGCCGCTTCTCGCACCCCCCCAGGCTGGGATGCTAATAGGCTCAGCGGTGGCTTAGACCACATTTCAGTCACACTTAATAAACCACATTCTCCTGCTGTGAATCGCTTCTGTCAGGGGCTCGGTGCAGTAGGTGATTGATTGACTCACTCTGCCCCATGTCCAGTCAACAGCTCAAAGAGAAGTGATGTTAACAGCCTTTAGATCACATGTACCAAAAAACAGCCACTCTAAGAGAAGGGGGGGCCCTTTTCCTGCGGGGTGGGGTCACGTTCCGACAGCAAGACAGCTATGTAAGATAATGAAGCCCCCCCAGGCGATTAACCTCAGCTACCGAGTGAAGTCGGGTGCGACACGTAAGTTCACGCAAGAGAGGAACTTAGCTAATTAAATAAATCATATAATATCCTAATTGCATCGTGTCTGTGTGGTGAGTAACGAGCGAGATGGCTGGGGGTGGCCACTGGTCTGGCAGTGAGATGAAAGCCCTTCAAATTAATTGGCAGCGGTAATGTTCTGTGGTAAAGAAAGCTTCACGAGGCTCACACCTAATTACTCGTATTCGCTCAACCATTTTTATCACACCATAATGCCTTTCTGACTGGTAGACAGGTGCCGACAGACGTCTGTGAGAGCTGGGGTGGGGGGGCGTCGCCACGGCGACCCCAAGCCCACAATCCCTGGAGTCATATGACCGCAGGAAGGGGAGCGAGGTGGAGGTAATCCAGGCCGTTGTTATGGGGGGGGGGGGGGTACCATGGTGACCAAAACGCGCGCCGTCGAACCGGCTGTCCATAACCGGGTTACTTTTCCAAGCGTAAGCAGTAAGGGGGGGTGGGCATGGGGGCGGGGGGGTGAGGCGGGTGTTTCAATCCGATGCTCAGGACACAGCGACGGGGCAAGCCAGGCGATGAAAGAGCCAAGAGGAGAAAAGCTTCGAGGAAAGACAGCAAAGACAAGAAACATCTGGAAGTAATGAGAATGAACACATACACAGTCCTGGAGAATGACTGAAAAAGACCAGAGGCCCAGCGTGCGAATGTGCTTCTCTCACGTCTGGCTCTGAGAGTGTGGCCTCTTGTCACGCTCAAAAACACTGTCCGACACCTGGCCGGAACACCTACCCTCACCGGCGCGTGAAAACGTGCCCATTCTGCCATTCAGGTGCCCGGGGGTTACTGAGTGGCGCGCGTTAGTGGCGGGGCGTCCAGACCGAAGACGACGTGAGTCTCATGGGGAATTCGGAGCGGCCTTTAGGACTCTTTGTCTCTATGCTTCTCAGAAAGGAAACGCTCAGCAGGAGAGGAGAGATAGGAGCAGGGCACCACAGAGGGCACCTGAGACCATGACCTTCATCTCCATGTGAAGCTGGTGGAGGTCGAGGGGACAGTCACAGATACACACAATCAGAGAGACACGCACACAGATACACACAATCAGAGGGACACGCACACAGATACACACAATCAGAGAGACACGCACACATAAATGTATAAATGTACACACAAACATGGACACAGACACAGACACACACACTTGGAGTGTGGAATCGACTTCACCTCAAGGCTATCCCAGGGGAATGAGAAGCGCCACTGCTATAAAATCTGAATATATAGATCTGAAATGTAAGCAAATAAATGTTTAAATCAGTGACTGGGGGAGGGGTGCTCTGGAAGAAGGGAGGCAGGCCTCTTCATAAAGAGGGGGGCCTGATCCCTGAGCCTGGGGGCCATGTGCAGTGTCGCTTTGCATTTGGGGGACATACAGAATATGCAAATGAGGGATCCACCAGTGACCAAAGTGCGGGACTCTATTTTTTTTCTCCTCTTGCCACATTCTTCCTTTCTCTCCCTCACTCGCTCCTCTCAGACAGCTGACGGCCCTCCTTTTCACAGGCCTGGGGGAGGGGTGTGTGGGGGAGGGGGTACGGGGGGGGATCGTGACAGGAATCGACGTGCGTGGCCCACATTGGCTCAGAGACCGACGGAGCGTTCTCCCAGAAACGCTCAGCCTGTAGGGGGCGGCGTGTTTTACATACTGGATGGCGGGTGCTGAGCCGGGCCATGGAGGACAGGAGCGTGATTCAGCAGGTTGGGACCAGGACAGCAGAGCAGAACAGAGCAGCGACTGAGACCTCATGGGTCACTGATCATTAGGGGTGCCGTTACCAATTTTGGACCCATTAAAAACATATTATACTGGGCCCCAACTATTATTTTGGGCCCCAAATATTTTTTGGCCCCCTTGTAATCATCCTAACTTGGGGGGGGGGGTTGCTGGCCATATATGTAACATCCACCTGTAGCATGATGTTCACTCAACCCCACAAATTCTCTGGCGCCAGTCTGCCCCTCTAATCCCAACACTGCTGAAATTCACCACTGGCGTAAACAACACATTCGATGACGACTGTGCCAGTGAAAAAATTAATAAACCAAATTGCCTTTGTGGGTTGCTGTGCATACCTATCTACCTGTGAATGAAGGTAGTGCGCAGCTTCCGAATGACCCAGAACATTCAGTTTACCACTGACATCTCCGAAGGTGTCATAGCAACAGTGGGCCCTATTCAGGGCTAAAATCTCCAGGCACAAAGTATCGTACGACAGCGGATAACCCATAATTAAGTACGTCTCACCCTAATAAAAAAGAAACACTGCGAGTTTCTAAGTCATTTAAATCTGTTGCCAGTCAGATAAATGCCTGACACTTAGTTTCAGGATATGACTGGAGATTCAGGGAGGGAGAGAGAGGGAGCGAGAGAGAGAGAGACAGATAGGGAGCGAGAGAGCGAGCAATAGAAATGTATGGGGCACAAAATGGAATACTGTAATGTTTATAATTCAACACATTCCTTATCACCTGCATCTGCAGCCATCCTGACCACGCGTGTGTCCACATCTGTGGCTTGTATGTTTCTGTTTCTGCTCCTAGTGTGTGTCTGTCTGCATGTATCTCCACGTGAGTCTGTCTGTGTGTCTGTATGCCTCGTACCTTTAGTGACAGGGTCATCTGACAATAGCAAGCTGTCAAACTCTGAGGTCTTAATCAACGACAGTCTCTAATGGACACAGATGGATGGGAGCGGCAAGCACCTCTGACCCCCTCCTGTGTCCGTCCCGTCGCATTCCTGCCCCTGACTGCCCTCAGCCCAGTGGGGGGGGGGGGGATGGCTGTCGCATTCATCCGTCCCCCGCCTCCGCAGCCGTCCGACTTTCTCTGATGCCCTGGGACGTCCCACCGAGCGACGCCCCCTCCTCCACGCAGACCGTAACCCCGTCATGGTCGTCTTGGTCCTTTCGATCCGGCCCCCGCTCTGAATTCACGCTCCAAAATATCAAGCAGAACCCGGAGCTTGGGAGTGTGAAGGACCTTTCAACCTCACTCTGGAGAAGAGGATGCCAGACGCTGTCGCGGTCAGGACAACGAAGCCACGAGATAATCCACCGTGTCGGCGCCCATTTACCCAGAGCGGGACTCGGGCGTGAATGTCAGCAGGACTGACTCTGTACTGACCAGAACTACAGACAGCAGCTGCATCACTGAAGCAGGCCCTAGCACTCTGCAAAGCCTGCGCTTTTTATAAAACATGTTGCGTCTTTATGTTTTTTTCAGTCATCTATTCCAATTTCAAGGTTCATTACTCTACTTTAGAAAGATGTCCTGTGGTTCAGATGCAGCCAGAGAAAATGCAAACCCTTCCCTGTGTATTTATTGAAAAACAAAGAGAATAAACCAGCGGATTAAAGCGGACGTCCTGCCTAATCTCCGTGTGAAAGTGTCTTGCGGTGTTTTCTTACTTTTCCTCTACGTTTCAGCTTGATCTGTTTCTCAAGGATTCTGAGCCTGGACCCCTCTGGAGGGCTGGACCGGCAGAGGGGGGGGGGGCTCGGCAATGGTGCATTAACTGGCAATCAAACTTCCCGGAGCAGCCTTGACCCTCGACCCCCCCAGAGCAGACTTGACCCCTGACCCCACTCTTAGACCCCCTCCCCATCTTGCCACTCAAACTCTCAAAACGGCCAGCAAACGGAGGGCAAGCGGCCGTCATCTTTGTGATGGCGTTGAGATCATCTCATCCTCTGCCTGCCGTTCTTTGTTTTGTTCCTGACTGTGTGTTCCCGTCCCTGGGACAATTAAATGGCCTCTCGGGAGCGGGCCAGCGTCTGTCTGCGTGTGAAGTTCATTCCGGTGGCAGGCAGCCGAAGCGAGATCCTCGATTATGCCGCCACCTGACGAGCAAACCCCGAGGGGCGCTTCTCAAGTCACATAATCAGCGCGGCGCTTTTAACTCGCCTTGCTCCATGTCGCTTCTCCTGCTCTGAGCTGCTCTGTAAACACATTTCCTATCTAATAATCCTTTTTGGACTAAATGTACTTATAACACAAATACCAAGGGGGGGGGGGTGCAAAAAGAGAGGATGTGGCTCCTTTTGGTGGTCAGTACAAGCACAATCCGCAGAGAAACCAGCAGAGCAGGCAAATGGTTGGACACCTATATCATAGGACCCCAAAGACAACCAGAGACGACCCCAGAGACATGTGCACATGACACATGTAAGGATGGATGGATGGGTGGAAGATGAGGAGCTGGGGTCTATATCCTCTTGCTCGGTGTCCCTTTCAGGGGTAACTTACCATTGCATGTGCCGCCACGTTCCTCGTACCCGGGGCTGCACAGGCAGTTACCGATAGGCACCAGCCACTCGCCGTCGGCGCCGCAGAACATGCGTGGGGCGTCCTGCTCCTCGGAGTTGTGCACGCAGGAGCCGCGCACCTCCACCAAAGAGGAGGTGTCGCCACCCGTGACCGTGTCGGGGAACTGCGCCAGGTTGCGGACGGTGAGCGGGCAGCGTTTGTAGAAGACGCGCACGGAGACCAGGGCGATGCAGGCGCCCACATCCTGGAACGCCAGGTAGAAGCCCTTGCGGGTCAGGGAGCCCACGACACGGACCTCAGTGTTGAGCTTCATGATGCGATCGCCGATGTCCACCTGCGTGAAGCTCTCGTCCGCCGCCACCGTGTCGATTTTGCCGAACTGGCTCTCACGGATGTAGCGCTCCTTGTCGTCGTTGGACTCGTAGTAGTAGAGGTTGAAGGTCTCCTTGCAGGTGCCCGTCACGCCCGGCAGGCTGTTGCAGTCACGCAGCGTGAACTTGATCTCCACGTAGATGCGCTGCGCGCCGCCGCGAGCAATCCAGTCCGTCCGCAGCCAGTTGTTCTGGCTGGGCTCCATCACGTTGCACACCTGGTAGGTGCGGATGGGTGTGTTCTTCTCGTCCATGATGCTCACCTCCTCCCACTAGTAGACGATGCCACAAAACAGGACAATGCCTATTTTCATTACTCATTACCAAACACTGGAGAACCCACAGAGCCCACAGGTCACAAAAAATTGATTTAAAAATGAATAAAACAGAAAGCCTGCTTATCATCTCAGCAGTTACAGGGTGCAGGCAATTACGGTGCTGGCCTTTCGTTTCTAGGGCGATAGTAATCGCTCAGGTGATTTTTATTGCGAAAACGGGGCTCACAGACGCAGCTTGAAGCTCTCGTTAAAGTAAATATTTTTTAAAAATATATAACACGATTTACCCATGAATCTTAAAAACCTGTGATCAAAATCTCTAAAGGGGAAAAAACACGGTAATATGTTTATGTAGCAGCAAAACAAGGATTTGAGAATTCACATTTGTTTGCTCATCCTGGTGTTTATTTTCTTTAAAGTATATCAAAGGAAATGCCGCAGGCGACGTCGCTCTATCGGACATTCATCGGATCTCCATTTCCAAGGCAAAGGCAGTGCGCCACCCGGGCCTTAAAAGTCACCGAAAAACGAGTAAACGTGTGCTTGCGTACGAGAGCGTACGAGAGCTACTATAATAATAATAATAATAATAATAATAATAATAATAATAATAGCGCAGTGCAGCTGTTGGAGCTTTTAGATAACAATTAAGTTAACTATTAATTTAACAATGGTCTATCTTAATGGTCTACAAAAATAAAGAAAATGTAATTATAATTTACTTATATTTTAAACGCAAAAATGAGAGACTAAAATGTCTTAATGTTATTATTTATTTATATTTTAATTTTCACAATACGGTTAGGCCCTATATATAGATTAAGACATGAGTCACGAACCCCAAGGAGACACATAATTTGATGTGAAATAAGTCACTGTACGTAGTGGTGTACCTCCAAAGCCAGCAGCAATACAGGCTGTTTGCTGGAGCGTCCCCGCAAGTCTCGGCGCTGCCGTATCTACGCTAAATGAGCCCGCTGTCAGCTTGCCGCTCGGGTCCGATACAGCCGTTCACGTTTCCCCATAATCGGTAGTTCTGAACAGTTGCACTTTGTTTCCTTATCAGTGTTACCTTATATACACCAATTAGACGGGTCACGGGCGCGGCATTCATCCAGATCTCCTTCCAGATGATCCCCTATGATTCTGTAATCGCCGAAATGGCCCCCTCACCTTTTTCTCTTTCCGAGTGGGGGATATAAAGTTACCCCACAAAAGACGATTCATTGAACTGTCTATTCAGGAAATATGACGCCTCTGAACAACATCGTTCTCGCGTTACCAAGGAAAAAAGAAGACATTTAGGTCTTTTCTTAAGAGTAGATATTATGCGAGGGGTGCACTTACCCCTCCTTCTGTTGGGCTTGCCACCCATTTCAATTCCCCTTGCACTGTTCGGGAGTCCAGGAGCGTCACTAAAATAAAAAGTAAATGAACAGAAAACCCCGCTGAGTAAAAATGCATGCAGAGCAACAATTAAGACAAAAGTGCAGCTCTCAGCGCCGTCTCTGCGCAGGGAATTAAATTCAAATATTGCAACTTCGTATCCATAATCACAATAGCGCGACGTTCCTCAGGTAATCCTTCTTGTTTACGATCATTAAATGGAGCATTAAAGTTTGTATCTTCGGCTCAATATTAAACAAATTTAAGTTTTTAATATTTATCGATAGTAGGACTGTAATAATAATGTCAACAATGAACATAACATGATAACATGAAACGTTTACTAGACTTATTTAAAAGCCTACTGATTTTCTGAAAAAAAAAACGGTAAGATCAAATTCACGCAAAAAACAAGGTTCCAAAATACACCACTAAACAGACTGTGTGTTTAATTATTCGGTAATTTATTCTGATTAGGCTACAAAATAGTTTTACTTATATAGAACGAACAGATAAATTTTTAGGAATGTGTATGGCTTTAATCTGATGCGCAATTCGAATCAGATCTACTCTGGAAAAGAATAGGGGGTTTGGACGCGATCCAACGGTTTGATCAGAGTACCCTAGACGGATTGGTCAGCAAAGAATTTATATTTTACAGTCCAAAATGAATCCCTCGAAACGAGTTCATAATGCATATGTGACCAATTGTGTCGCATAACAGAGAAAGACAAATAATTACGCAGAGCATCAGGTCTGTATGAAACCGGTCTCAGAACGCTGTCTAACGTTTACAGCGAACGGTGACGTTCAAAGTTAATTAGGCTCCGTATTTAACGCATGTATTGCAATGTTCAAACTATTTTTGAACGCACAGAATTTACCAGTAGCATCCCGCGTATACAGTAAACTTCACTCATTCAATTGAAAGAACAATATCTTCACTAACTGGTGAAGTATAGGATTATGTTCTATATTATGATGGACAAAATTATATGTACATTAAAGCACGTATTTGTATAGTTGCGATTTTGCGTGTTTCATTTGTGCGCATAAAACTGAACTTTTTGTAACGTATGTCTTTGAACTGTATGGCATCTCAGTGTCCCCTAAGCGCATTGCCATCGCCACAACGCGAAGCTCGTCAGGTTGCATACGCGGATTTACAAAAAAGTCGAGTCCGTCTCAATTTGTATGCAAGGACGCGATGTTTTCAACTCGCGTCGAAACCCATAAAAACACAGCATGCAAAAAAAGAAATAATAAAAAAATAAATCCTGGTAAATTCTTGGACACATCTTCAGTCGATGCGGGACTTTAACAGCGATGCCCGTAGACTAAAATGCTGTACTCCTTCACAAGAAAGCCATCGGTGGGAAAAAAAACAAATTCCATTAAGATCCCACTTCTGTCTTACCTTCATTCGGAGGATAAGTCCGAGATGTGGAAACAAAACTGGAAATTCCAAACAGTACAGAAGACACCGTAAAAACAAACGCAGCCATTTGCTCGGGTTGGACTCCGTCTCCTTCGCTCCGAGCTGCACAGGTCCGAGGTGCGCTCTTATCCCTGTGGAATAAGTGTTGGTAGAGGGCGCCGAGTCTATAGCCGCTGCCAAGGGGCGTTCCGGCTGCCTGTGACGCGCCAGTCAATCCGCGCGCATCCCTACAAACTCACTGCAGCTCACCTTTCGCGCGCCGCCCTCCAACAAAGCGGCGATTTATTTGCGCCTAAGCGTCAATCGATTACCAGTTTCATGTTACATTGTTGCGGTATTTTATCAAATGTAATTATGGGTTTCGGCTAGAGGACCTGGAATTTTTAAACAATTACCACCGTTTTTACAAGTATGCTTGAATATTATTGTCGCAACTGTGCGCGAATTGCCGTTTCGATCTCCAAAATACACCACATTTAATGGCAAAGACAAACAACTTGTGAAACTTTCTAGGGGTTCCGATCAATGACACAAACGGGAACCAGCACGATTCCTTCGGTATATTTTAGGCTGTTACTCAAAATATCACCACAGAGAGGGTGCCTGAAAAACGCCTACTGCTACCCCCATTACCGCTCGCGACGTGAAACGTTTCCAATATACGCTCTCCTGATAGCACTATATACTGCAATGCGCAGCGAAGAGTGGCAAAACAGGGGCGCCGCTTAGCGGTTACTTCGGAGTACATCCTCACCAATGTAAATACTATGCACTTTGAACCACTCACCTGTGTCGTGAAACACTTAATTATCATTTTTACTCTGACATAATGAAAAATTTAACATGTGTGACACAAACAAATATCAGAACTGTTATATTTATCGCATATATCATTATAATTTATGGTTTTACAAATGTTTTAAATATATATGTTCTGTGTAACTTCACTTGAAATTACCTTGATTGTCCTTCTATATGTTGTAAGAAGTAAGTCGTAAATCTGGTATTAAACCGATGTGGCTTGATTGGACAGTTGAATGATGAAACCATCTTGACTGATACAATGAGACAGACGGAGCATCTGGCACTATGGAGACCGTATCGATTGTCAGCTGACACGTCTGGACCATTGGCACTTTTTTGACTTGCTTGACA
>JABFEA020000046.1:4022791-4035949 GCA_019775915.2 Cyphomyrus plagiostoma
CATCTGGCACTATGGAGACCGTATCGATTGTCAGCTGACACGTCTGGACCATTGGCACTTTTTTGACTTGCTTGACAATCATAATGGTCGAATTAACCATACCGCACTCGGGCGACTCGGCCAATGGGACGCGAGCGGGACCTCCGAGGCCTGCTGATCTTCGACGCCAGTGGGTGGGGGGGCCGGCCGCAGGTGGTGGCGACACCCGAGGGGTTTATAGTGCCATCGTGACATTCGTTAACAATTTGTGTCACTGGTTTTTTGATTGATTACCGTAGGATTATGTCCCATTTTCTCCTGAGATTCTTGGGTGCCCCAGAACAATTCGCTGAGTGGCAGTCCAAAGGCCCTTTGTCCTGGAGGCCCAGATGGCATCAACCCACGCATTTGAGCTGTTTGCAGTGAAGTGGACCTGTGCTCCTTCTTATCTGTGCTGATTGCTTTGCTGTGTTATACCCTAACGCCGCAGTGACACAGCGGCCCTCGTTATCTGTGAATGCTCTCACAGTTTTACAGATACAATCCGAGGACATTTATCTCTAATCTTGGGGTTCTAAGCTTCCAAAGACAACAGGGTCATGACACAGGCCACAAGAGTGGCTGGATGCACGTGGGCGTCTGGAACGCACCAAGATTAAAATACTGCCGGTGATAAAATCATCCTCAGCCAGCCGCACGAGGAGCTGAGGTTCTGAAATTGCGCAGATCTTGTGATGCCAGCCGATAAACTAAAACTTGACAGCGTGAAACGTCGGCGATGTTCCCTTTCGATTCTCCTTTTGTCAAAATCTCTCAGTGCCATGTTTGTTCACTGCTGTTGATATATCTCTAGGAGGAAGGATGGCTCTGCTCTACGTCTGTCTGTTTTTATACACATGGGGCTGCAGGAAAAAAAATCAGTAGCCAAATTGCCAGAGACTCACCAAACTACCATGTGTTAGAGGAGGAGGTTAAAAAATTGAGGAGGTAAGAAGTTAATACATTTTACAACATTACAATAGTGAATCTCTCCAGAGGAGAAAGAGAAAATGTGTTTTAAATGACAATAAAATTTGAGTAATGAGTTATTTCAAAGTGACTTGTTTAATAATATAAATCCCAGAAATAGAGGAGGTGCTACTTTTGTGGCCCAGACACCTTTGCTAATATTAAAACATGATCAGCAGTATCTGCAAACAAGGCCGGAAACCCTTTATAGATCCCGCAAGCACATGCTAGCAATGTTCTTGAGATCTCATTCACTGATTCAGTGAAGCACAGGTTTGCTAACTTCTCGCCTCTGCAGTAACCCCTGCTTCTTAAAGAACACAGAATCCTACAATATCTCACTAATATTGGCTCGATTCCCCAGCTGCTGTGTTATTTACGCCAGTGTGTTCACGATAATCATAAAAATATTACACTACCTACATACATACTGAGGTTGTGCGAGCCTAAAAATAGCCTTCCACGGCTGTGAAATGCCTCCAGTCACCTGTTTTGATTTATATCGTCTGCTCTCTCTCTCAAGCGGCCATGTTTCACACTCTCTCTTCCTCTTCCCTACACTCTAATCTCCCAGAGAGTGTAGTAATCAGTCACGTCGGAGAGGAGTGTTTACACCGTACATGTCATGTTATCCCAAACTACCCCTCCTTTCACATTGTAATGTCTTCCTACAAGGAAACCCAGGCAGAAATCTGTATCTGCTCTAATTGGTGGTAAGACTGAATGACACTAGGGCCCTTAGATCTAGCTTTGCGGATTGGTTATGAGATGGTTTTTCCCGTGTGTTAATATTCCAATTCCACCAGAACTCAGGGATATATGTTATAAAAGTAGAGTCCCAGCCTCCCATCAATGACCCGCAAGGGAAGTTAGAAAATCTCACACATGTCCTCACACACACCTTCCCTGGGTTCGTCTCTGGAAGACGTGCTCCCTGCACTGGTAGCCACTGAGGAAGACTCCAGTCCTCCCTGAATAGGCCTGCTGGGATCCGCCACGTCCTACGGTTGGCTCCTGGGGTGTTTCGGCATCACGTGATTTACTCTCGTGAAGAACGCGTGTAGGAGTCAGCATGCGTGAGACCGACCGCCTGGAGCCGCCCCCCCCAGAAGAGGCCGAAGGAGTGCGCCTCCACCGTCATCCATCTTGATTTGGGTCAGCGGGGATCTGTGTTTGTTTTTTTATCCAAAACCTGGAGTTTAGCACAGCATCCGTGCAACTAATTACAGGGGGGGAGGGTAAGGGGCCAGACATGCGGGGTGGGGGGGCACGTCGGGGCATTGTTGTCAGTGTGAGTGAAAAGCCAGTGCTTTGAGGGTGTTCACAAATAGCTCAAACCAACAGGCTTCTTTCATTCTTCTCGTTCTTTAAAGGCGAAGGCGCCCTTCCTGTGGTACAGGACCTCCTGTGGTCACCAGCGCCCACTTGTTTGTGTGATCCCCCCCCCCCCGGCCACCTCTGCCCCTGCGGAGCTTATCCTCCCACTCTGCGCCTCCTCCATCCCCACTGGGCCTCTCCCCCGCCTCCCCGGCTGCAGACTGTGGGAGTACGTGAACGGTTTGAGCTGAAAGGTCTTGGCATGGCCAGAGGGATTTCGTTGGGGGGGCAAGACACCACTCTGTCTTCTATGTTATTTTTTCCCCCCCATTGTTCCCCGAGTGGAAGCCAATTGGCTTGATTTAATTTAACCACATGTTTCATAATTCATTTCCCAGGGACATTCAGGAATTTCAGTGGCGACAACCGCTCCGTCAAGAATGGTGACATCCCTCCTCTCTGGAAAACGCACCCAGTTTGCGGTCCGCTGAGCAAGGGGGGGGCACGCAACAGCACGACCCTCAACACAGCGGGGGGGGGCGGGGCAGGAAGGGGTCACATTCCAAGCTGCTGTATTTTTCTTGCAAGGGTGGGAGACCCTCTTCCGCTTTAGACCCTGAAGCAAGACTCCCATCATTACTAGTGGGTGAGGACACCTGGGGGGGGGGGGGGGGTACCTGGGAAATTATGGGAAGTCAGACTTAAGGGTATTTAATACATTTGTTACATATTGTTCCTACCTGAAACCAAACCCTAGAACTATAGGTGAATGGCTTAGGATTGGCCCACCTGGACCCCTGCAGCCACTCTCTCATTCCTTGAGAGTATAGTGTCCAATTTGGTCTCCTGATATGTCCCCTCCCATCACTAAGAGGGACAAACACTTGGACAGACACAACCACAACACTGACTGTGCTTCAAACTCAGCTTGTATTTCCTACAAATCTACCAGCGCACAGATCAGTTTGACAGCTTTAGTAATGGGTTTACATTCCTCAGCTTTTCGATGCTTATATATAACCCGGCGACCACACAGACGAACATCACGAAGAAATTAGTCGTACAACATCCAGCAACATCATGTGAGCCGGCGCTGCAGATGTCAGCCCCACCAACGATTAGACATTAAAGACATTAAAGCCCTTTGTAATGAGTATTAAAGATCTTGATGGTTGAATTTGTATGTTATATACATAATTTTCCATTCCAGCAAGCCAAGTGGAACTTGCATTCCTCATTCCTTTTATATTGAAAAACAATATCACAGCTTGTTTTGTTTCATGGAACAGGCCAGACCCTTTCCATATTGGACCATGGTTGACTGTGTGTGGGTTGGTTGGGGGGGGGGGGGTTGTAGATGGGGGCCATGTGTGGGAACATGGGTATAACAGAAGTGCCCAAACCCCTCTTCCCACCCGCTGCGGTGTCCCCTGCACCTGACTCACATCTTCAGGTGACACTTCCATCCTCCGTAACGTTTCACCAGGAAGGTGACATCCATGGCGGTTGGGCTGGTATAATGTTCTGTCACCATAGCAAGTTTTTTACATTAAAGGTGAACCACATCGTTTAAGGCCGCTGTGGTCACAGAGGCAGGTTAATGAGGCAGGGTGTCACGAATAAGTTCAGACCCGTTGTGGGTTTGACCACTGAGCCTTTGAGCCCGTCAGAGACAACAGACACAGGGAGCGGACAGAGACGTGGTCATGCAAGGGAGGTCAGAAGCCGAGAGACCGGGAACGAGCAGCAGGCAAGAGCCAGGATCCGGGTCCGTGGTCGGGGGTCGCAGGCGAGAGGGTCGATCACCAGGGAATGGTCCCGAACACACAGAAAGGGCAGACAGGGAACTGACAAGGAGGAAGAACGAGAGGAGGAAGGGCAGGAGGGAGGTTGAGATGAGCTGCAGGGAGAGTCGCGCAGGGCGGAACAGAGCTAGATGGGAGACGGGGAGATTAACGCTCAGTATGTCTCTATACGTCAGCGATACCTCGTGCCGGGCTGCGGCCATTGTCATGCTTTATTCAACATGGTTACTGGTTATTGGTCGGGGGCAGCTGCCTCCCATTGCCGGTCCGCGGTGCGGTATGACACCGGGAACGTGAGATCGCTGTACGTGTGGGCTTTACTGCCCTAGCTGTGAATGAGAGGGACAGAAACCTCCTCTTGACCCTAGAAGAGGCATTCTTCATGAAACATCTTGAGCCCAAGGGCCTCCATGTAGCGTTCACAGGAAGATGGAAGGAGATAGATATGGGGGTGAGGAACTAAAGCCGAAATTAAGAAAAGACTGCGGCTTGCGTAACTCCGTGACATAACGCTGTGATCCTGAGGAAACATAGCTGTGGGAAGAAGGGAACTGGGTCCGGATCAGATTCAGCAGCTTGTGTGGTCTCTGCCGGCTTGTGTCCGGGTTCTAGGCCAGTGGGTGCCGCTGTAATTGATGACGGCCTTCAGTGGTTAGCATCATGCTATTCTGTCGCCTTTACGCTTGGCTTCTCTCTCACTCTGAG
Source organism: Cyphomyrus plagiostoma (assembly GCA_019775915.2). Classification (NCBI taxonomy): domain Eukaryota; kingdom Metazoa; phylum Chordata; class Actinopteri; order Osteoglossiformes; family Mormyridae; genus Cyphomyrus; species Cyphomyrus plagiostoma. The sequence goes on from JABFEA020000046.1 coordinate 4,027,606, forward strand.
GAACAACAAACAGATCCTCCTCTGAACCAGACCCTGTAAACACCCCTGGTACTCCTAGGAAACTGTGTGGGTTCTCCTGTGAACCAAGCTGGGTTCTCTCCTTTGCTAATGACAGAGAGTGTAAAGTCCTCGTACTTTGCATAATGGGATGGGACAGCATTGAGAGGAACATCGAGCATCAACTGAGTGAGAGATTCTGATGATGGACTCTCATAAATGTTTTTTAATCATTTCCTGGGCAAAAAACACTTTCCTGTTTTAAATTCTGAATTCACTGAAGAAGTGTCAAAAAGCAGCAGACGATGTCTTACATAATTGGTGTACGGATACTTACATCCAACCTTAAGACCACATGACTAATTTAAGACCAGCTGATTGGCTGTCAGCCCATTCCACTTACTGAAACAACTCAAAGAAAAGATGGAAAAGATTTTGAGGCTGTGAGCAGACCGAATGAGTGACTTTACTGGATTTCGAAACTTTGCTGTCATCGTTTGTGCCCAACGTCGCACAGCTTCAAAAACATCCTTGCAAAAAGAGGGAGCCTGAAGAGAGCCCCCTCCTCACACCGCGGCCACGCTGGACACCCACACCCACACAAGCAGTACATTGTGAGGAAATCGATCAAACCCATTCTCCAAAGACTGGTACCTTACAGAGCCAAGGTGGAAGGCCGAGATAAGCGATTATGGCTTTGTTTAGCTTATCTCTCCATCATCCGGTGGATGATGTGTGGGAGTGGGGGGGGGGAGTATTTACCCATGGGGTTTTCCAGTAGTAGTGAGGTTCGAACAGGGGCTTGTCCCATCTTTCAAGGTCCCACACTGCAATGTCACAAAACTGCCTCATTATCCACGCAAAAGGTAATTCTGTCATGGTCCACTAAACCAGGCCTAATGGAGCGTTCTAGCCTGTTCCAACTTCGTCCAGGAGGTGGTGCAAATTTCCCATGTTCTTTTGAAACGCAGCAAAGTTTTTACCTTGAAGAAAATTTCAGTTTACAAATGTTACACAGCTAAGTGATAACAAAGCCATTTACTGTATATACACTAGGCGTACCATGTAAGCCAAAGTATTTCCAATATGATTTTTGAGGATAATATCTTGAAAGATATATATCTTTACTTATACATCTCCTGCTGGAAAGTTATTTACACAGAGATCACAAATAACAGAAGGCCAAATTTAAATCAAAAACCAGATCTAAAATTCAGTAAAATTGTTTTTTCATTTTAAAACATTCACCCTGGACCTTCATCGATGTCTAGCATCTATTGCTTTCTTTGCATATACAAAAATAAAACATGTAACAGTATAACATCCACAATGGCACGAGGCACTGAAAAACACAGTTATAAATAATCAGTGTGTCTCCCTTGCATATAGGCAGGACAGTAAGGACACCGTAAGGGACATGGTAAGGGACACCGTAGGTCACAGTGTTGGGGGGGGCGATAAGGCTGGGGGACACAGAATTTACTGGACATGGCGCACAGCAAATCTTCTCATTCCTTTCCCTGAATGTGACTCGATGTCGACCATTTCGGCTCTAAACCATGATGTTTCGTCCCTGTTTTAGGTCAGACCAGTCAGCAGTCATGTAATGGCGACAGAAACCGGCAAAGAAGATTCTAATCTCAAGGAAATCAAATGTATGTTCTTTCCCACAACTAAATAGGTCAACCAAGTCAAAGTTGTCTTTTTTGTTTTCCAGCCATGACATACATTTTCCCCTCATGCTTGCAATAACCATAAGCAAAGTACATGTAACTTTATACTTTGAAAAACAAAATTGCGTTAAACTCGCCGTTTTTTGATTATACAGAATGTTTAATATATGCTGAAAAGTAGGAGGGTAGTTTACATATTATATTCTTTAAAGTTTAAAATCAATCATTGACAAATAATTTAAAAACTACTATGTATCGCATTGAACCTGCACTACATTTTCTGTATATAACAGGTTTCTTTCTGTTAACTAGTCAAGGCCATGACTGATAAATTAATATATGCGAAGAAATTCTTTAAAACATATTTTGAAATAGCTTAAAGATCTACGTGAAAATTGTTTTTATAATATATTTGAAAACTTGATATTTATTACTTCATTGCTCTTTGTTGACATTTTAGCGTGGATATGCGTCAGGCACATAAATATGTTTCGCGACAAAAAAGAAAATAATTTTTTACGGCTGATCTCTGGCCATTATTCTGTATTTGGTAAAAAGCAGCGATTTGCTCCCATTTTTAAAATTTTGTTTGGTTTTTGCTGAGCTCAGCAGCACCATTATAGCATCGGTGGCCCCCGGGGGCCACACTGATTATAATGTGCCCCCTCAGAAAAACCCTAGAACATCAAGTGCTTCCTGCACCCATGCTCATAAGTTTCAGTCCCTTTGCCTTTTGTGCTACATTTGCAGGCTGCAGATAAGATCTTATCACTGCTCCGATGTGCGGTTTCCGACGGGACCCTTGTGGAGATCCCTCCCCTGGGCCTGGCGGGTATAAACGTGCACGGGGCAGGTGATCTCGCTCCAGTGAGCCTCGACCCCCGCTTTGCCATCATGACCTCCTGCAGAAGCCTCGCCACCGTCGCCCTTGCCTTCTGCCTCCTGGTCCAGTTCTCTCAGTACAGCGAAGCTTGTGAGTCTCTCCTCTCCTCTCATTGGGTCGTTTTCGGCCGCAGAAAACATTGCTGTGTAGGACGTGCTCATTTCATGTGCTTCAATAATTTGTGCGGAATCTATAAAAAATGTATAATTAAATCGACAATATTGATGCATATCTGGAAATTAGCTAACAGTTTTTTGGCGAAATGATGATTAACAATGGACACGAAAACAACATGTGAGGGTAGAGTTACAATTTTGCATGTGCTGCTTGGGTTCTGAACCCACAACCTTTTCACTGACAATACAATGCTGTACTAACTATCTGCTACAGAAGCTGAAATTAATTACTTGCTGCTAGTATAATCTTTTTCTTCTTATCATTTGTGGATTTTACTCCATGCTTATTCTATAGTAGCACTGATAAGCCATAAAAATGAATAGGGAGGTTTAGTTCAAGTATGAGTTTGAATCTCTCAGTCATTTGATCTTGAATGTTGAATAGCGGTTCTTTAATTGTAGAGAAGGTGACATGGGAAAGACCACTCCTTTGATCCAGACCACTCCTATTCCGATTCGCTCTTCCCGGGTTTGCGTGCTATATCTTGTGGTTTTGACCCATAATGTGCCTCCTGTTTGCAGACCGCCCTCTGAACCACGCCTGCTGTGTGAAGTACACCCGCAAGCCCCTGCCATTCCGCCTCATCAAGGGCTACATGGTGCAAAGCTCCCTGGAGGTCTGTCGCATGGATGCCATCATGTGAGTCCCGGGGCCCGGCGATAGACCATCCAATGGCGTCAAAGACTGTACCAAAGTTTCAGAACAACTCAAATATGATCAACGCACATGGGGGGGGGGGGGCGCAGACAGACGGATGAATTGCAAGACAATCCGGTCCACTGTTGCCTCTGATAACTTCTCTTTTTCCACGCCCTGTTCTCTGTACAGATTTGTCACGATGAGGAACCAGAAGGTTTGTGCTAGTCCTGAATACGACTGGGTCAAGACTACCATCTCCTGTCTCAGGTAACACCCCAAACCTCCCAATACCCTCGTTCCTCTGCCCTAAAGCAGTTTAGTCAGGTGATAACTGGCCATCCTTTTACAGCGAGAAGGTAGACAAGCTGACCAACGGCGAAGCAGCCAAAGATCCAGCAAGCAGAGAATGCCATCTCAAAATGGCCAACGGCAGCACTGCCAAACTGTAACAAACTAATAAACAGCATCAGTAAGCTTCTTAAGCTAATTTAAAATCATTAATACGTCATTACTCTGTTTTCAAATAAACACGCTTCGTACTTCCTCTTAATGAACAAATATAAAATGGAGATTCATATTCCTTCTGCTTGTTTCTGATATGATGTATACTATCATACATATATGTTAGCTTTCAGTTAAAATACCTTCTGTATGCTTGCATATTAATCGACTGTATATCAAAAGATCAAAATAAATACATTAATCAAAGCAGTTTAAAACTCTCTCTTCTTAATTCAATATCTACTTATTTTATGTTCCTCCATCAACTGGAATTTGGAGGATGGAGAAGAATGAAACGGTCCCACCCCCATCCTGGCCCCCTTTACTGTTCCTGTCCCGCTTTGGTGACATCGGCACCATGTGACGACACACACAGCTGGGTTCTGAGGTATCGCTTCTGCCTCAGACAGAAGCCTGAGCAGTTCAGGTTCTCTCCACAGGGTCACGATATCAGCATACCAGCTTGCCTACTGGGAAAACATCAATCTTACAGCAAACCAAGTAAAACTACACAGTGTATTGCCAAGATGCCGGAGGAAAGGTTGTTTCTACAATAAACACCAAGGATGCAGACTCATTAATTCAATAAGACCAACCTGGACTCTTGAGTCTCTGATGTCTTACTACTTGATTGTGTAAGTCTGCAATTTTTACTTTAATACAAAACCTCAAATAAAATCGGGCAGTACGTACTAACAGAACACAACAAAATTAAATGTGCATGGTAACAGATAACTGCCTGTATATTTATAGACAGCACCTATATGTAAGAGTCAGTTTCACATATCTGGGACCAGGATTCGAGGCTCTGCCTTGGTTCCAGGTGTGTGCCGTTGGCATGTTCCCCCCAAGTCATCATGGGGTTTCCTCCCCACGGTCCAAAAGTGTGCTGAAGTAAACTGAAGTACTAAATTGCCCGTAGGAGTGCGCAGAGATGGACATTTCAGGTCCAGAAAGTAAAAATTCAGACCAAGATTTTGTTTCAACCTCTGGGTGTGTGAGTGAGTGGTGTGTCTGTGGGCCCTGAAAGTGGTTGGTGCCCCATCCTGGGTTGTCCATAGGCTCCAGATCCCCCACGACCCTGAAGAAGACAAGCAGGTACAGAAGATGCATGGATGGATATACAGTACTGTGCAAAAGTCTTAGGCAGTCCAAAGAAATGTTTAAAGCTGTTTATCTGGGTAGCAAGTGTACTTTAGCTTAGAACAAAAAACACAATTTAACATTAGAACATGTGCATATTAAGAGTAACACAATAAAAACTAGCAATAATTTCTTCTGTTTTCCAAAAAGTTACTGATATCTAGTTGAATGGCTAGATGATCACCGCTTCAGTTCCCCAACTTCTCCTCAGGGGCACCTCAGCCGTTCCATGATTTTGTTAAATTTCACCAACAGCTCAATTAAATAATTAAATAAATTGGTTTAAAAAGTCAGTGACAGATTGAGTAGCTGTATGAAGTGAGCTAGTGGTCAAGTCAAAAAATGCATGGCTGCACTGGACGGTCGCAGCGAATACTGGGGTGATTTTAGCAGAGGTTCTGAAATGGCTACGCTGACACACTTTGACAGGCATAATAATATACTTTTACACCAACACAAGGATAATTTAAACATTATTTTCTTTGCCCGCCTAAGATTTTTGCACAGTACTGCATGCATTATGTGACTGTGTATGTGTATACCAGTATATACCAGCAGCGTGGTCGTCATTTACTCATGGTTCTGTCTTACTCACCTTCAGAGATACGGCCCAGGCGACCTGCTTTTTATCTTCATACATTCAAAGCAGTCACTCCGTTTTGAACTCACACATATTGGAATCTTTCTTTGGTTTCATTCTGTTTAATTCCAGTACTAATTTGCATGACACTGGTGTTTCTGTCCCCTTGCCCGATCATGACAATTATCACTTATGACAAACTCAAACATAGTTACAGCTTGTTTCGGCAAAGTACCTAATAGTTACAAGGAATTTTTCCTTGCACTTTAGATCACAGTATTTTATTTATGTTCATAGTATTATTACTGGGTCATTCAGTGTCTTATGGCTGTAGTTTCTGCGATCAGCTCCAGACCCCTAGAAATGATTGGATGCTTTGCACGACACCTCAGAATAAACTGTATGTAAAAGTACTCGGTGAAAAACAGATGATTCTGATTCTGATAAGGGAGGCGGGCTGAGTCACCCCAGGCCCATTTAGGCATCTCCCAGGTGGCAATTAACATTCTGTTCTAGAATTCTGATTGGCTGTTTGTTACTGCTAAGCCCCTCCCACACAATGTTTTGGAAACTGAGCCCCTTTTGTGACCCTCCCATCTGTCATCTCATCTTCCACACTAGCCCTTCCTTTGACCGGCGGCCTTCATTCAAGTGCGGGATGAACCCAAGTGGCCCCCATCGATCGCCGTGCTCGGGCGCAGTTGTCATCTGCCATGTCTAGATGATGCGACCACAGCCTCCACAGAGCGTCTGGCCAGTTTCCGCTCAGATTACACAGTAAGGCCATATTAATCACCTTCGGATCTTTTTATAGCTTGGTTCCTCCCTATCTTAGTGATCGTGCTCAATTCACACTCTTTCTCAGCGTGTTCCATGGATGACTGGCCTTTCAGAGGTGCTGGCCCTAAGCGCTGAAACGCACCACCCCCTACTGTGACTGTGACACTGTGGTAACTTTAACAACACAGCTCGCTACATTTAATTAGCTTTTCCTAACCCTGAAGGCTACCTTGTAGATTCCGAGCATCTCGGGCGGCTCACTGGCTACGACCTGCTCCCTCAGATCTTCGGCTGAGGCTTCACATCCTGTCCCTATGCTGTGGATGTGGTCTTTGCATGTTCCCTGTGTTGTATGGATCTGCTTCTGCAGTCCAAACACATGTGTCTCTAAAATTCGTACAATATGTGCGTGATTGTACCCTGTGGTGGACTGGGCCCACCCCAGTCTTAAGCTGTCAAAAGAGGAATCCAGATCCCCATTAATCCTGACCAGGATAAGTGTTTAGAGCAGTGTTTCCCAAACCAGTCCTTGGGGAATCTCAGGCGGTCCACATTTTTGTTGACAGGGGCCCTAAAAAAATTTGAAAATAACTAGATTGGTCTGGTCTGGGGGCCCCAATATGGTGCATTGTCATGGGGCCCAAAGTGTTTGGCAACGCCCCTGATTATCATTATCACTATTAATATTTTGTCTAAGTTTGAATTCATTGAAGAAAAGTGTCGGTTTGCATTGAGTGATATTATCAGCTTTGGTATCGTGGCCTTATCTCCCTTCCAGCTACGTTCCAGGCATTACTGTACATAATGAAGATAAGCTGTTATCCCACCATCAGTGAATAACCATACATCGTTTCGTGTTTGATAAGTAAGATTAGATTTAAACCCGCAATAATAGTCCCTCGCGGAAAAGCAGTGTCTTTACGTTAACTGTACAGCTGTCAATTTTTGCGCATGTAATGATCAGTCTAGGAGGAAAATGTTTGAAGAATCTTAAAAAATAACTGTTGAAATTGAAGATTTTAAGTAAATATTCATACATTATCATAACCATAAAATTAGAGAAAGAATATGCGTCTTTTTAGTTTGTTTTATTTTAACTGTAAAACGATTTTATGTACCACTAACAAAATGAACTTGGTTAGCACATATACAGTAAATATTAAAAACAGATTTGACAGTCTACATAACTGCAATAATTGGTCAAAAAAAAAGTTCCTATTTTCACAGTAACTAGAAAAGACAAAGGTTAACTAGCTGCATTTAACATTTAAAATTCTCTATGTTGTGTTGAAGTTATTACTGGATGGTTACACGCACATGCACACACACACACACCACACACACACACACAGACACACACACCACACACACACACACACACACACAGACACACACACACACACACACACACGTCGGGTAAACATATCTTTTTGAAGACCGCTCATTCATTTCAATGGGACAAATGCTAACGCTAATTATGACAACCTTAACCCCTACCCAGCCCTAACCATAACCATAAGTAACCAAACAAAATACATAAAAAATACAAAATAAGTTTTTGCATTTTAATTTTTTTTTCATTGTAGTCACAGATTTTTTTTATTAAATTGAGTTTTTTGTATTAAAAAAAAAAAACATTGTGGGGACATTGTGTCTCCATTAGGTAAGGTATACCCACTCACTCACACTCACACACACACACACACACACACACACACACACAACTGGCAATTTGTTTATGGCCCGAACCAGCTCAGGCCACCTATTATTAGCAGTACTAACAGTATAACAAATAGTAAATACCTATGGTGCACAGACACATGCCTGACCATCGGTTTTATATTCATTTGCTTGCAGCAGCAGCCTCGGTTCTTGTGGCTCCGGCTGGTATACAGTGTACACTCACCTAAAGGATTATTAGGAACACCATACTAATACGGTGTTTGACCCCCTTTCGCCTTCAGAACTGCC
>JABFEA020000046.1:4096036-4106317 GCA_019775915.2 Cyphomyrus plagiostoma
AAAAAAAGAATATCGCTATGAATGTACTAAAATATTTTATAAAGCTTTTAATGCGGTTTGACTAGTTCGTGTTTCTTTGTCTCTCGGAAAAAATAATCTTACTCTAAATCTGCTAAAATATAATGCAACACACAGCAGCACGTTCATGGAGGCAGCCATGTTTGTTCAGAGATGTGGGTAGCTCACAGTTTCTGTTTACATTTTGATAAGCTATGTCTATATTCTTTGTTTCAGTTCACAATTTAATGTAATGTCACAATTTCTGTTACATTTTCCGGTTAAATAAAAACAGGAGGTTACATCTCACTGCTTGTATTTGTATTTGAAAATATAATGTGAATTTAGAAAAATTAATGGGATGCATCGTGATGCATCAAGATATCGAATTGATTCGCTGACATGATAATCGTAATCGAATCGTGAGACCAGTGAAGGTTCACACGTCTAGTAGATAGATAGATGAAAATCACATTTTCAAAATCGTGCTTTAAATGTGCTCTTAATGTTGTCTCTGATGGAAAACGGGATAGAGTGTGTTGAAATTATAAGCATTTAAAACGTGATATCTGAAGGATTATGTGTACATTTAGGGTCGATGAGCGTGAGATACATTAAACACATTTACCTCAGCATTATCCTGTCCAAATGTTTCACTGTATCCTTTCACATTCACATTTTTATGGTGAATTTCATTTTTGTTAAGGCTTACCGCATTGTGTTCCAGCTTCTTCATTTAATTAGCCCCAGATTGTCTTTCCCGTCCAAACCCTTGTCAGTCGACAGGCATCACACTGGACTTGTTAGAGAAGAATGTTCTCAGTTTGTTGTGTTGGCCATTCATAAAGCGTAACATCTGTTCTAGTTATCCTAATCAGGTCACTTTTGGGGAGGGGAAGCAGAGCTACCCATGCCTGACTTTTTGTCGGGCTTGTGATTATTTTGTCGCTGTACTTTTAACCGGCTGGAGGACAGTCCATAATTGGCCCATTAATCTTGTTGCTGCCTGGCTGGTCAGATTAGATATGTGGAGAACTGTGTTGTGCCAGGTCCATCTTGGGATGAGCCAGGTCCTGCTCTGACCTGTTTGGACAGAAGAGGGCAGAAGTATCCTCTTTTCTCAGTCTGTGACCTTCCTTGACCTCAGGATCCTCAGAGGGGTGTCGCAACAGATTTTGCGGGAAACACCCTTTGATTTCATGATTGTGCGAGTGTGTTCAGAAAACTGGCTGCCGCACCACAACCGGAGTTAAAGGATTTGTGAAAGTTTGTGCGATACTGCAGATTACCCACAATCCCCAGGGCCTTCTGAAGACCTGCAATGCAGTGGTTTTCAGTCAATGTGAACTGTGGGTTTAAGTTTCCTTCACTTCCTTTTCTTCATTCTTTTATTTTGCTGTACCTACTGTCTTATTAAGGTACAAAGAGTAATCTTTCCCATTACTGTTGTAATGAGGTGATGAGGTACCTAAAGCTGATCGATTGATTGAAGACACCTTCATCCTTGGCTACTCCTGAGATATATTAGTTGTCCGAGAGTCCCTTCTGAGTCCCAGGCGGATGGAGCTTATGGGAGTTTATCGACACTGAATCTGAATGTAGATCCGTAAGCAGAAGCGGCTGTGGCTCTTGTCTGCTGTAATACTCGGTATGGGATGGGCCAGTGAACAGAAGCATGTGACAGGCAAACGGGAGGATGAAATGGGCACCTTGTTTGGGGACGGGAGTGTGTGTGTGTGTGACAGAAGCAGCAGGAAGGAACAAAAACAAGACAGCTGATTTGGTGTCAGCACAGGGAAAATACACAAGAAGGCAACTGGATGCATGGTTTGGTCATGTTTACTATAGCTGAGAAAAAAGCAGTTTGGGACAGATTTATTTTATCTACACTTTGGTTCTGTAGGGGTTACTTGCTAACCTGCTAAATGTAGCTATGACTGAAAATACTGTGCTAAAGGCAAATGTAGCCACGTTATTACAATTTTCACATTCTTAGTATGTTCCAGAAGCTTCTGTGCACTCTGAGTGAGTTCAAACAGAGTCTGGGAGCTGCCTGTGTCAGTGTGTGACAAGGAAAGAGAGCGAGAGGGAGAGACTGCCTCCCGTAGGCTGCCTCAGCATCACCCCCCCCACACCTTAATTTGCTGTTGAGCGCTCAATAATTCAGCTACTGAGCCACAGGAGGGAGGAAAGGCCTAGGTGGTGAAGTCACAGCACCGGCTGTGAGCCTTCCTCACCCCTCTGAAAGCAGCTGCGGGCAAAGATGGAGGCAGGGAAGCATCTACTCCTTGGGATCTTCCCACACCTTCATCTACCAGCCGCACTCCCAGAGCAAATAGCGGTTAAGCTGACCCAGTGAGATGTCAGTGGAAGCCAGCCGGCCATCTGCCAACCCTGAAGTGTAAACTCCAGCTGTGCAGCTGGGACTGGAGGGTATGATTGTCTTTGAGTTGTCAAGGAAGGAAAATTATATTACCATTAGTCATGCACACGTGCCATATAAACAAAATGCAATGTACCGTTAAGCTCAAAATTAATTAAATTTCTTTGTGAATGTGTTTTGGATCGTAGTGCAGTTTGGTCCTCTTCCTCCTGCTTACCTTATCGAGTTTGCATTGGAGAGGAAGCCAACACACAGGGGGCAGACGGTGTCAGGTTGACAGGCATGGTGCAGAGGGCGGGAAGGGTTAGAATGGGAATCTAGGATTAGCAGGAAACTGGGCTTCTCCTCCGTCATGCTTGGGGAGACGGCTTGTCGTGGTAACTCACGGCAACATGCTGGGGGTCAGGGGTATAGACAGATGGAGACAGAAAATGTGAGAGCGGGAGAGATAAAGACAGACAGGATAGAGATGGGGCTGTCTGTGTGTTGTGCCTTGCCAAACTCCCTGCACCAGTCTCCTGGAGGACGAACAGAAGCTGCTAACTGCATATGCTACAAGCCTTAAATGGGCACCAGGATAAGACATTCACCCTCCCTGCATACATTGCATACATCTTGCATGCAATTAAGATGGAGTGACGTTCTTAGGCTATAGAGACTGAGGATGATTAATGTTAGATCTGTTTACTGACTCATTTTAAAGCATGAACTCTAGACATTATCTGGAGAATCAGGTCTGGACATTTTCTGGAGTTGCTCTTAAACATGGTTGGCACAGAACTGGAGACTTTGCGTCAGATGCATTAACACATACTAGAAAGACTCCAGTTGGTTTAGATGAGGTTGCCGCTGGGGTAGTGCATGCAGGAGGCAGGACATGATGCAAAAAGTACGCTGCGGAAATCGCAGTGTTTTGTATGCGGTCAAGTAGCCAGGTTGATACACAAGTCTCTTGCCATTTTGTGGATCTGTCGGACAATTTTGGTGTCGGCACTTACTGAGAGAAGTTCCTGAACGTCGTCATCTCTCCAGTCAGCCATATTCGTTGGGGTGTAAATGACCCTTCTTCTTCACCTGCAGATGTTTACATACTTCATCGACATGCTCGCTCGGTCGCAGTGAGTTTCCTGCTCCAATTACACGTAGGGCTTAGTCGGAAATTACTTGGCCTTTCTACTAGACAGCTAGCAGGATAAAGTCCGTTTAATGTCTAGTACAGCTGATTTGGACATCTGTCATCAGGGTAATGTCTAGAAAAGTTCAGGATCGCAGGGTATGTCTGAAAGGGGCTTCGGTGTAGGTGTCCGTGCAGACCGCAAACCCATCTCTGGAGCTGAGGAGCTCCGTATGAAAGCTCCTTGTCTGTGTTTTCAAAGTTCTTTGATGTAGATCAGTTATCTACCTCACTCATCTCCCTTCAGAAGAAGACAATCGCTCCCTATTAATGCTGGGACTGAATAGCGAGATGTGTTTCAATCTTCACCACAAATGAGTGAAAATCGGAATAAGCCGGCTGGTCCTTTTCCGCTTTCATCCCTGCGGAATGACTGCAGACAATGGATTTGGAATTAGGGAAATGGTCCGAGTAGGTAGCATTGTCAAGAGCTCCAGCTCTCAAAGGTTATCACTTAAGTGAGCAGTCCTTTAAAAAGCAGATGAAAAGAATACAGCCTGTTTGAGGAGACAAGTGAATCTAATTCAACAAAACCAGATTCCGAGAGTAGATTGGAACCAAAAATGAATTTCCCTAAGATATGTGAATTCTATTCTATTGAGTTAACAGATTGAATTTAAGACAAGAGTGGCCTCCTGCACCAATAAAATCCACTGGTGCTATGAGACGATGGCTGCTTTACTAATGCTCCGGATACTCCTTATTTATTTTGGCATTTGAATATCTGCCCAGGCATCATGTGGCACTGTACCATTTGTTACTCACTTATTTTTGCATCCTCCAAAAATGTACTTGAACATTTGATATTAATGTTTTGTCTCTGCTGTACCTATCATTTCTGACATGAGTGCATTAGGACTCATTTCACTTAGATTTTCTTTTTTTGAGATGTTACAGAGATGTGATGTGATTTTAGAACGGGGAGATGAGTTCAGAATAAACTAATAAACTAACAGACTTAGTGGGGAACTCTCCTGTGGCAGATGATGTCAGCAAATGGGTGTGTGTGTGGGGGGGGGGGGTCGTGGGAGTGCAGTAGCCTCACTGTCTCTCCCAGTCATGTCCACCGTGTGCAGTCACCATGACAGAGCCCTTCACCAACTCCCCTGGCTGAAGCTCTGTTGTATAACGAAGTCAATAGCTGAGGCTCTGTTGCCTTGCTGTAAGGGACAAGCAATTACATGAGTGTAACTCTACACAGTTAAACATCAGCAACATTCTTCAACAACCAGTGATCTGCCTCCAGTGACCAGGCATTTAGCACTTGGCTGGGACATTGTTTGTGGGTATAATTTAATCTACACACAAATCTGTGTACAGCGGGGGCCTCTGTCATGCAATGGCATCAAGTGTTGAAAAAGTGTTGATATTTACGAGAATGCCACACTCCTTTTATAAACCACCCTCCATGCTAAGTGGAGTGGACCCATAGCAAACTGTTCCCTTACCTGACAGTTAAACATGAGGCACTGAAAGTGCTTTTAAATATTTTACAGCCTGGTTTTTCTCCTATTCTGGGAGGCAGTCAGCATTATCAAACCGACCCTCTCCTTTTCCTATCCCTCCCCCCTGGATAAAACCCACAGAGTGAGACTGTCATGGTCCACAACCTGTAACTGAGTGTGTGCCCCCCCACCCCGCAGGGAGAGCCCCAGTATACCAGCTGAAGGAGCCCCGATCTTCCACACAGCACCCCTTAAGTCTCCCCATCACCGCGTGAATAAAAACAACAACCATCATTCCACTTCAAGACATCGGTCTAAGCCCTCAAATCCTCACTGTCCACCAAAACAAAACAGCTCACAGAAAGGCACCTGGCTTCCATTTTTACAGCAGACTGTAGCACCTCTTGCAATGTATGAAATCAGTGTGTTGTCCCTGTGGAGATACATATACACACGGACACCCACATATTTAGCCAAGACCTGTCAAAAGATGCAGGCATTTACACATGTGCTGACATTGGTAACAGCTTCACTGGTTGCCAATAGAAACTAGAATAATTTTCAAAATTCTGGTTCTCACTTTCAAATGCATTTACAAGCTCGCTCCTCCCTATCTATCTGACCTGCTTCACATTGCCACCCCATCCCCATCTCTCAGATCATCCTCCGCTACCCATTTTGTTGTTCCTTCAGCCCGTCTCACCACCATGGGACACCGAGCTTTTAGTCGTTCTGCTCCTCGGCTTTGGAACTCGCTACCTCTGGATATCAGAAATATCGATTCTCTTAATCTGTTTAAATCGAGACTCAAAACTCATCTGTTTAAGCTGGTTTACTCGCTTTAGACCCATTGTTCTTTATGTAATTAACTATTTTTATTTTTATTGTCTGTCTTTTATTGTTTTGTAAGGTGACCTTGGGTTTCAGAAAGGCGCCCACAAATGAAAAATGTAAAATGTATATATTGAGGGGACTTCACATTGAACAGTTTAATGCAGTTATTCACACTAAATCATTTAAACTCAAAAAAGCATTATATTTGGTAACCACAGTTAAACACCCACTCTTTTGTTTCTTTTTTAAGCCCCTGAAGTATTTGGTTTACAGGGACGTTCCTACAATGTCTGCTTTTCCAGCTTTTCTATCTATAGATGGAAAAGCAAGCACACACAGAGCTCACATGAGCCTGGGGACATGGATGGCAGCTCTTCCTCAATGGGCGGAGACCGCAGAGGACATCACTGGCTAGACAGCCCCCGTCCCTCTGCCTGTCAGCCGCTAGCTCTGACCTTCAACAGATCCGCCGTGCTAATATTTATTTTATTTCACACTCATTTCTGTAGTACCCGAAGGTCAGCGTGGAATAACAAGCATGTGTCGTTCTGCTAGATTTACCCTGAAGGGGTTTGACGTCTGGTATATATATAAAAAATCACTTCAGATTGCTTTTCATTGCTTGGTTAAATTGTCCCAAATTGGTCGTCCAGCTCCAGTGCTGAGGGGACAGTTGTGGTCATGCTGGCTTACTGAGTTTAGTAATGAAGATTTTGTCATGGTTTAACTGTGCTGTCAGTGGCAACAGTTTACCTATTTATCTGGTTAGCTGGCTTATGAGCTTGTATATGACTAGTCTTAACCTTGTGATTGTAAAATAGTCTTAAAAATTTGTCATGAATAACTACCGCTTTCAGAACCCATTATTTGTGTATTTACACAATTAAATATATTGTGAAACAATGTGCTTGAGTCTTGTACGTTGAAGTCCCTGTGATGGTGGTGAGGGGTTCATGCTGAGCTGAGGGCAAACCCCCCTTTGAGGAAATTCAAATGCCTGGCAGATGTGTAACGCTTCAGAAACAGATCGAAACTGCCATACAGGCGGTTCTGCAAGACAGAAACGCGATATCTACTCCCCCCCCAGCCTGCTGCAGGTACAGCCTGTTGAACTCTGTTACGTTAGTGATGTCACAAAACTCATTTTTCATTTCACACTATAATATAATGTTATTGTTACATTTAAAGTTATGGCAAGCTGTGTATTTTGAAAACTTTATGTTACATCTATTTTACTGATTTTCAGCTGCGTGTGTCACGTGACTGTTTTGGTTCAATCATGATTGACGGATCACACCTGTGGTAAAAGCTAGCTTCATTAGCTCAAGATGGACAATATCCCTGAGATTCAAGGCAGAGGCGCGGGAACATTTTGGTTATCCAGCAGATTATAGTATTTTATGTGAAGTTAGGTAATATGAAATAGTAACATGTTATTTAGTGTTGTTCTGTTTACTGTTCCAAATTGTTGGTGATTAATAAAACCTTGAACTTTCTTATTCATCCAATGTCTGAACCAAACCATAGACTTGGAGAAAGTGTACACCTCTACTGACGGAGGTGATGAAAGAAGTGCCATCCACAGCTGCCACAAGGCCTGTGAGGTGAATGCGAGGTGCTTGTGTCGTCTGTGGGTGTGGATTTGAGTTAAACTGGATTTAAAAAACCTTTCCTCTAGACCTCCAATGTGATCACCACTGCAGCACACGACGCGTTCGTGACAGAGGATACAAATGTGGTATTCAGTGAAGCACTTGTGTCAGTATTCTAACTTACCACCATGGTTCTGTGTTCCTCGGAGGCTGGGGTCATTGCTTTTGCTTCTGTAATGGGTGGGGGACGATCTTCTAAAGACCACAGTCCTTTGGAAGACAGCAAAAGGCAGGATTCTTTCCAAAGACAAGAAGCTCAATAGTTCCCCTTCGCCAACCCCAGTAACTGGACAAGATTCCCAAGACAGGGAGTACTTCTGAAGCATTTACATGTGACTGAAAATAAGCATACATGTTGTGGGTGTGTCTTTGTGTCCGTCTAGGTGTCTCTGCTTTAATGTTTATTTGTATGTGGTTTGACGGTGGCTTCTGAGGTCTGATGGCAGCTGGTTCACATTGGACAGCTTGACATGTGGCTGGGGAGGGGGAGTGACCCGGAACAGAAGCGGCAGACCTCTATGTTCTGGTTGAACAAGTAGACTGAAGGCCATCTTGGCCCATTAGCTCGCTGCTCTGGTGCAGGAGGCAGCGTGTGAGGCCAACACTGAGCTCAAGATACGCTCCATCGTCGTCCTGCATTAAGTCATAATAGTTTATCATCAATGTAGACTTCTATTTAATGGTCTGTCTTGAATTGGAGATAGCAGCAGGTTAGTGTTAGCTGGGATAGCTTTCCCTGGCTGGGAGATGGACACTCAGCTCTCAGAGAGGCAGACAGACTCCCAGTTCTGGAAGAGCCAGGCTGGCAGGGGTGGGCAGCTGCCTTCATCCGCAGAAAGGTCATTGGGCAAGTGGAGACAGGCTTTCCAGGATCACACAGAGCAAAACCCTTAGCAAAGAAGCCACCCCCCGCATGTCCTCCACAGCCTTTGGAACCCAAACCAGAGCTGTACCTGTAGGCAGAATACATAAGGAAGTGGACTGATCTGACCTTTATTCATAGCATATATATATATAGCTTAGCTAGAAACAACCCTCAGTAACTGTGAAGTAAAACCCTAAACTGAGTTAAATCCTTTTCGAGCCTCTGCCTGAGACTCCACCCACCCGATTCCTGGTGTCACTTTAGTGACGTCTTATTATAGCTGCCGTGGCCCAGCGATCTGAAGGATCACCTTTTATAGTAAGGTGCTGGAATGTTTCAGGACCAGCTCATTGGGCAGCTGGCGTCAAAAAGTGAATCAGTGGTTTTATTGTGGTACTAAAATGGTCGTTCCACGGGACTGGCTAATAAGTTTGTCTAGGCGGCTGATCTGACACAAAACTACTATTAGTCCTTTTGATGCCAGGACTGACAATTCCTTCATCAAGTGTGTTTACTCACACATCAGGGGAACCGTTTTTCGGGTGAAGAGGCAACTTAAGAAGCCCGGTATTGTTGTATGGGGAGGGGGGGCAGAGAGATGTGTCCAGAGGTGTGAGCCACACTGTGCCTCACCAGCACACAGCAGGAAAGCGTGGAAATAGGTGACCGTGGCATGCCACTCCTATCAGCGTGTCACCACACACTGCACCAGTCAACAAATCCCCTCAGAAGCCATGTCTTTTTCCCATTTTTTTTTCTAGAAAAGCTTGCTTTGCATCCTCTGCTGGAGCTGGAAATTGCATTGTGCTCTGGAGTGGGGTTGGTGTGTTGTTCCTGGGGGAGATGCTAGTTTGAGAGCTGGGATGATGGGTGATGTTTCACTACGGTGTTTATATGCTTCTACATAAAAGATGTTTACCATGCTTTGGCTAACAGCTCTGGGACTCCTGAATCTTATTAAATAACGATAAATTGGACACACGTCTTATGTCGCACAGTACGCTTCTATAGCACCGAGGCCCGCTGAAAGCATATTCTATGTCTGTCCCCTATGGACTCCTCACAATAATGCAAGACCCATACATTCAGCCAGCTCCGGCCTCTGCTCAATAGGTCCATTTCCTAGTTATATGGGCAGAACAAGAGCCTGGCAATCCCATGGAAATGTGCCATTCAGAACGGAATTCTCACCCACAAAAGGGGTTCTATTTCAGAATTATGTTGCCATGGTCACCATTATGTTAGCCTCCCTTCAGAGACCTCAGATTTTTTTTTTATACGTTTGGAAACGTAACACTTTGCATACAAAACAGCCATGAACAGGACACGCTCCCCCTGCCCCTGCAATTTATGTTGTGCATTACCACAGTGATGTTTCACTGCATAATCCCTAGTCGTCTGTATTTTGTAAAATCAAATGCAGCCTGTTTGGTTATGGGGAGGCAGTCTTCTTTGTCTGATGACCACCCTCATCGGCCTCCAGCTCAGGACTAATATGACAGAGAAGGAGAGAGAGTCTTCCTGGCAGCCAAGGAGTTTTTCTCTGTGATATTACATGACCCGGGAAGCGTATAGTTGGCTAATCTGCTTGTCAGGCTCACGTCTGTACCTGATATCACGACGTAGTGCTTATCAAAGGCCAGGCAGGAGGGTCGGAGTTTTGTGGTGGAGCGGGGTGGCTGGACCTGTGTGGCAGGGAGTGCTGTATGGCGGCTCTCCCTGAAATCAGCCGGGGTGTGAATCGTGGCTAGGCATCGGGGCTTCGGGGGCTCCTCTGCCTGGCTGCCACCACCTTTCCGGTGGAGGACATATCAAGATGGCAACCATGGCTTTATTTCTGCTCAGTTTCACGCCTGCAGAGAAGGGGGGGGGGGGGGGGGGGGGGGGGGGGGGGGGGGGGGGGGGGGGGGGGGGGGGGGGGGGGGGGGGGG
>JABFEA020000046.1:4112755-4126994 GCA_019775915.2 Cyphomyrus plagiostoma
GGGGCGCGGCGGTGGGGGGGGGGGCGGGGGGGGGGGGGGGGGGGGGGGGGGGCGCCCCCCCCCCGCAGGAGATGTCAGCTACGTGCCCATCCGTATCTCTGGTCTGGGGAAGTCGGCATATTGGCCACACCGCTCTGTAGGGTTAACCTGGGGGCAGATGGAGCGCCTCTCGGCCAGGCGGACGGGGGATCACTTGGGGAGGTGTCAGACCAGTGTTTCGCATGAACTAAAGTGCCTCCAGTTATACCTCCAGTCAGATGAGAGCGCCAGATCTCCCCTGCTGGGCCTCAGCTCTTTAACTACCTCAGTCACATCCTTCCTTACACCTCCCTTCCTTTCTTTCTTTCTTTCTTCCTGTCCATGACTCCTTCCCTCTCCTTTCCCCCTGCCCTCCCTCCTTACCTCTCTCTGCTCTTCTACCTTCCTTTCTCTTCCTTTATCTCTGCCTTTCTCCCTCTTCCTCTATCTCTGCCATTCTCTCTGTTTCACTCTCTCTCTCCACTCCTGTTTCTTTTCCTCCCTCTCTTAGTTTCAGTTCAATGCACTATTGGGGCAATAACTTGTTAATTCATTCACCAACCCTTAAAACATGTGTGTGCCCATACATAGAAAGCTCAGACAAATGCATAAACCATCAGTTTTACATGTGTACGCAGCATAAAATTCACATACAGCTAAGCATTGCATTTAGACACGATAATTGCATGTCATACTAAAAATAAACAATGTTCAAAAGTTTCAAGGGAAATCTAAGTAAAACCAGACACTGGCAATGTTCAGGCTGTGTCTTGCAATCTCTGCCCCAGTGAGTGTGATGCTGAAGGAGAGGAAGAGGAAGGGCAGCGTGACCCTGGCCTGGCAAGGCCCTGACAGAGCCAGCGGGGCTGTGCTGGAGTATGAGGTGATCTACTATGAGAAGGTGAGCTTCTGCCAGGCCGGCCAGCCGGCTCCATGTATTGTGCCCAAGCGGGACTAAGGCTCAGCTAGCCAGTGAGGCGTGTTATGGGTCCCAGGGCTTTGGGGAATGGCTGCTTTCATCTATTATAGCCATTCCACATAACCGAGGTCCCCCTTATCATCTGAGAACTGGGTTGTCTTCTGTTATACACATGCATGTAATGAATGGCAGTTTGTAAATCACATTAAAAGGCAGAGAAATCGGATGACGGAACGTATCAGGCAGGGGTGCTCCATCATGCATATCCCCGGGTGGTGTCACAGTGATCTTTGTTTCCCTTGAAAGTTGCAATTACATATGCATTAAAACCACAGTAGCCTTTAAAAAGCAAAGTGAGAATGCTGCCCCATTTGTGAAGGGTGGGGTTCCCCAGTACCGGCGATCCCGCTGGGAGAAAGGGCTGGAGATCATTTGATGGGGTGGAATTGCCTGGTGGCACTCCTGCATGGCTGCTCAAAATGAAAGGCCATTAGCCACAGTCTTCAGAGAAAACACAGTTTGCTGGAAGGCAGGGCCATGGTGCAATGGAGAAGCAGCAGAAAACAGGCATCCCCTGAGTTCACACGGGCATGCCTTCTACCGTCCTTGACGCATCACTATCTAACCAAAAGATAATGGAGTTTTCATTGGCCGTCCTGAGGCATTGGAAAGGGTTGCATTTCTTTTACGTTACTGTGGGCCAAACAAATAAACATGGCGTCCATATCCATCCCAGTCAACCTATGTTCACATGGACTTAACTGGTGCAGCCCTCAAGCCATTCCACTGTTTCCTGAGTGATGGCTTAACAAGCTGTTTGTCGCACGTGAATCTAAACATTAAAGATGACCCTCCCTTCAGGGTGGCCCGGTGCATCATAATGAAGAGAGCCGACGTGCAGCGAACGTGCAAAGAACCGAAAGGAGGCGTTCACATGTCAGGACTAATTTCAGCATTGGTCACTCATATGCAGGACTCAAGATCTGATGAAGAGTAGTGCTGTAATGGAAGCAAGCCTAAAAAAAAGAATAAATATTAATCTGATTCTCATGCTGCCACAAAATAGACATCTATCTATGCACCAAGAATGTTATGTACAACACTAACATCTCCTACATCAGGTAGATCAGTTCAAAATGATTTTTATTTTTTTATGGTGCTCTCATTGCTGCCTACCTGTGTTGTTCTTGGATGCGCTTGTTTTTTTGCACTTTTAATTTGAATAGCTTCTATTGGGTCTGTATGATGTTTTTTGTAATGTATTGTATAGCTCCTACTCCAATGCTAATTTGCACTTGTTAATGAGCATTCATTGGCAGCTCAGCCTAGCTGCACTTATGCTTAGTTGGCTCCTTCACAGCTGTAAACATGCAATGTACTATCTGGCTCTCATACGTCGCTTTGAACAAAAGCATCTCATACAGAAGTAAAATGTATATGTAGGGCTCATATGTTTTCATGTTATTTTGCCTCCCTCTGTCAATCAGAATCAGCGAGATCAGAATTACACAGTTCTGAAGACCAAGTCCAACATCATGACTGTGAATGGTCTAAAGCCAGGCACCACCTATGTGTTCCGGGTGCGGGCACGCATGGATGGCGGATATGGAAACTACGGAGGAGAAATTGAGCTGGAGACCAGCCACGATGGTGAGTGCCAGAATGTGCTTGATCATGAAAAACAGCTTTTTGCTGATCAAGTCTGAAAAGCAGTGATTTTAGCATGATTCCCTTGAACATGCTTGCAGGTCCTGCATTAAATTATGTTGTTCACCATGTAAATCTTTATGTTGTACAGTTAATATAATTTTATATTGTTCTGTGCCAGGGATATTTATGGCACCTAACAGGCTCCTGACAGGTGTCTGGCTATGGGCTAAATGCTGAACTTGAGCAGAAAATCTTGGATGATTTCTTGTTAACTTTGACACAATTTTCCTCCCACCCTCCTTTTTCTCATGACAGACATGTTGGCCATCGGGGACCCCAACCAGTCGACCATCCTGGCGATATCCATCGCAGGAGGCGTCATTCTGCTTGTGTTTCTCGTGGCTTGTTTCGTCGTGAGTGGGAGGTGAGATTTCTAGCTATTATGTCTATGGTTTCTCCCAGCTGCATTGTGGGATGTCTGTGGTCTGTTGATGAAGAGTGGGAAACTATTGAGATGCTTTTGGATTGAGGTCAGGTTAAATTAAATTTATTTTACATAAGCCTTAATCTGAGGAAACTTAGACTGTTTGTGTTAAGGATCTCTGTGTATGCAGCAATGGTTTAATCCAAGATCATTCACCTGGCTTACATTGTTTGTGTTCAGGATCTGTGTAACTGCAGCTCTGGTTTAACCCCAGGATACTTCCCTAGTTTACACTGCTGTGCTTGTGCTCTTTGTTATATAAACTGAAGTTTGTTTAAATGAATCAGCATTGGAGTTTGTTGTGTTGGGTTTCCTTTACTTTGCCTCTAAACAGTTTGTTGTGTGTAAACTCAGGCAGAGTTCAATTCCATTCCATGACAAAGCTTACAGAAACATTAATACTGATCAAATGTGATTGCCTGCGATGCTGAGTGGTGTATTCTGTATTGACTGAATTGTGATCTAATACACACACACTGCACTGTGAATCATAAAGATGCATGGACACAAACTCATCTAAAGATGCACAAGCCTGTGTGCACCCCACACTGACGCATCTTTCCTGTACTCCCACCATGCTCCCTCCACAAGCATTTTATATGAAATTCTACCCCAACTGGTATAAGTGTTTCTAACGCCAGTATCATCGGTGATGAAGCTGTCTAGTCCTTAGAGCCAAGAAATCGGGCCAAAGAGAAGCGAAGGGGAGAGGCAATTACAGCTAGCTGGCGAGGCATCTGACAAACTAGGTGCTAACCAGGTTTTACGGGGCAGTCGATACATCTCCAGGAATGACTCATTGCTGCCTTTTCATTTTGCGGAGGCCAAATTAAAAGCACGTTGGTGAGGTGGGCTGAAATGCGGGGGGGGGGCGGGGGGGGTGTTAGAGAATGAGAGGCACTTGCTGGTGCATCTCAACTGAGACACATCAAAAGGCCTTCAGAGAAAGTGCATGTCCGTTTATGAGTGTGTGTATGTGTAATAGAGGGAGTGATCTTAAAGCACTTCAAAGCACAGGCCGGCAAGAGCATGAGAAAGGGAGTGAAAGGACAATGAGAAAGGATGCGGGGGTGAATGAAAAGGAGACAGGATGAGGAGTGCAGCTCAGGAAGACCAGGTGGAGAGAGAGCAGAAGAACTAGAACAGGGGGAAGGGGAGAGAAAAAAAGGGGGAGGCTTAGCATTTTTAGGTACAATTTGAATTATATGCGGTGCAGGCACTGCAACATAGGTATGAAAACTCAGAAAGGTTCCCATGGGCTTACAGGCTGGTAATTACCTCTCACTGTCTGTCTCAGCGCTGGGATTCATGCTTTCCCAGCTCCCACAGTGGTGGTTGGGGAAGAGGGAAGTCTGGGGGTCACTGGAGCCCTAAATAGACACATAACTATTACCCATAGTCCCTTCTTTTAGTGACACCAATGTCATTTTGTTGTAGTAATGATTTGTTTTGATAAATGAATTACGTCAACAGAAAAGCCACTATAATGTTATATTTGGATTTGGAGTTTTCCAAAAGACAAATTAGCTGTGCATATGCTGTGTGGACTCAAGGCATCAAAGTGTTTGTGTATGCGTGTGCATGAATCTTAATGCAGAAATAATCACCTCTAATGTCGGCCGATCACCTGAGCACATGGCAGTCTTGCTGGGTAGTGGGTCCAGATGAAACTGTCACGGGTCACAGAACTAGGCACATTGACCGAACGTCCTACAGACCAGCCCCAGAGGCAACGCCGGTGATGGAAGAGACCCTCAAACAGCTGAAGTGCTCTGGGTTAAATAGTTGGGCTGGGGGAGGTGGGCGACCTTGGCTTTGTCCACAGGGTGACAGGAAACATAGTCCGACTAGTCTCTGAACATGTGTGTGGTACTTTATTTGTCCATTAAAGCAAAATAAATGAAAGAACCAAATACAAACAAAACGTCTGCTTGAAGTTAAAGACATCCATAACTGCCTGTACAAATTTCCTGGTTTAAAAAATAAAAACACTGAATCATTTACTAACATTTATTTACAATTACGTATCTTCAGTTAATGAATGCTTTCTTCCATTCCATACAAGTAAAGCAGGGTTTGTAAATTTAATAGCTGCCTTGAATAATTTCTGAGCAGTGGTCGGACTGATTTTTTTTGCACGCTATTTCCATTTCTCTGCAGCCAAGGAGTGAACACTGCCACATTTATTTATTTTTTTTTTGCTGCATTGTTGATGTCTACAGCTACTGGGCCGCCACATATCCCATGGTTATGGCCGGCATAGAGGAAGGGGCACAGTGGTTACGTCAGTGTGAGCCCCTGCACAGAATTATATTCCCATTGAAATCTTGTGACAGAGCCTTTCCCCCACCATGAGGAGGAGTTTATTTACAAGCGAGCTCGTTGCGAGTGAGGAGAGGCTGAAAACCTGGCTGCGTGTGGCTGTCGCGGGTATCAAATGCCCATGTCTGTCTGCGTCACTGTGTGCCAATTAGCTATGGGTGTGACGGTGCTGCCACTAACAGCCAAAAACTCGCAGACGGGTCCATCAGTGGGTGCTGGCCGCGTTATTGAAATAGCCGCCACTCCGATTTAACAGACCTGGCAGGCAGGCGGGTACGAGCGACTGGCACACGCTAGTCAGCAGATGGAGTGTGTTCACCAGGCCGCTTCCGTCCCCCTTTGTCATCGTTGTCCTGAAGAAGAAATGAAAATATGTAAGTTTGTTCCTAATGTGGGTATGTTTTCAAAAAGCCAGTGTAATATCATTCTGCTTACACAAACCAACAGACATTCGCCATTTTCAAGTTACGCCAGTTCATTGTTCAAGGATAAAAAGTGAATTTTACTACTTCAGGTGTGGTCCAGAACTGAGAGCACTCTGTCCGAGGAGTAATTAGTAGTAGTAATTTGGTCTGATATTTGAACATTTGGTTAGGGGGCGACCTGTTTAAACTTGGATAAGGACCAGTAAATCTTTATCACTGACTTGTGGGTTTGGTCTTCGCCTTTGTCTTTGGGACCTCTGCATGAGCTCATGCACTGTTCTTAGAACTGAATGGCTTTTCATACTGTTACTACTAATCTGACGCACCCCAGTCTGACATCTGTCAATAGCAGCCTTTTTCCTGGTAGGGTTTCATGGAGATCAAAAGAGAGACACCACTTGCTAACTGAGCATTCCTTGTTATCACCAGTCAGATGCCCATGTTCCATTCCCTACCTTGTCTCCACCCACCTAAATGATGCCATGATCCCCTCCATATTCCTCCATGGTTCCAGTTAGAGACAACAAAGACTTACTAACTCTATGGCTTGAAAAACAGCTTCTGAGGAACAGACACCGGTTTGTTGAGCACAAGTAAATATAAGATTTAAGATTACAATTACAATAAATAAAGCAGTGTGATGCGTACAGATGGGGCAGTTGGGATGTTCTGATATGGGCAGAGGGGTCACTTGATTCTAAAAGTAAAAACCAGGTCCCAGGTTCCCTCCCTCCCACAGGTCATCCACAATCGGATGATTACAAGCCCTGATCCTGGGGAGATGCACGCATGGCCACACTCATCAGGCGAGTTTCGGTGTTACTGAAGGATCAACAGGCAATACACCTACCTTTTCATTTTCAAGAACGATTATGGATACTAATTCTATGATGAAATGCCACCTTCTTTTCTTTCTAAACCTCTGCATCTGACACAAATGTAACTCACTGGCACCCAAGAGCGCCCCCACCCCCCACCATATGCCTGCTTATTATCCTTTAAAAACAACAAAGGAATTATTAACAATGGATTTAGCTTCATTAATGAGTTCATTATTTAATGTTGACAAGCTCTTCTCTCTTAAATCTAACTGGGGCCACTGTCTGTGGTTTTAATGCAGATTCAATCATTGTACCTTTACTTTATTGACATTATGAGTCTTTAACCTTATTCGAGACAAGATTATACCAAGATATTCAAGAGCATTTATTTATATATCCTTGATCAGCGGCCTTAATCATGCAGTGAACTTGAAAAGATATCCTACATTTTCGTTAAGCACGTTCAGACCATGCAATCCATTTTTTAAAGCAGCCACTGAACGTCTTCATAAGGGACCGCAGACCAGACACAGTAGTAACTAAATGTCATTTTGGTACAGCCTCAACAAAGAATTCCCACAGCGACAGAGGGTTAAACAGTAGGAATGTGGGTCTATGCTGATCTCACACGTGGCTCTTTCCCCTAGACACCCACAAAAACCTTTTTAATAGTTGTGCTCAGGGAGGTTAGTATACAGTGGGTCTAATTCCAAGGTCATGTGCTTATTGCCAAATGAAAGGCTACGGTTGGATTCACATCATTTCAATAAGGCAAGAGACACGAGACAACCAAGATGGGCAATTAAACATTATCGTGTGGAAATAATTCAGAAGTGTCTCTCAGACGTTTTTACAGCTCCTTTGAGTGTGTGTGGTAAACCGGTGCCACCTGAGTAAACATCTACCCTACCCAACACTGAAGGATTTGCTGTTGCCCTCCATGTTGTTGTTTTTTTGTACATTTAAGTGGTTTTCAGTAGATGACATAAAACCTTGGATTGCAGCCCAATGAGCTCTTCCCAACAGCTTCTTCTGTCTCGTGAGAGTCTGATGGCCATTCGGTGCCTCCTGCTGCTTTCAATAGAGCTTTGCCTGAGTTTACAACAAAGGGTCGGCAAGTTGTGAACTGGTTGCCTTTCCAATGTAAAGATTTACTCTGCTCATTTATTTAAAAAATGGGATAATACACACACGCGTGCACGTGAACTTTCATTACCACAAGGTTCACTGTGATTCATTTTCCTCTATAGACCGTAATATTTACCAAGCCCGATGGACGCACCTCTCTGATCAGTGCCTCAGGCAAACCAGACAATCTTCCATGCCACCCCATCTAGTATCATCCCCACTAGACAGCCCCCGGCCCCTGGTCCCCTGACATCCGCAATGGAAACTTGTCCAGATGGGGTTCCATCGCTGCAGCTAATTATCTGTGTTTACATGATGTTCAACTACAGTTTAAACCAATCGAATAAAATACAGATAAAGATGGAACAGTTAAATGATGGTTTGCTATGAAAGTTTTAGGATGATTTGCGTAGGGGCAGTTGATCAGAATGCCTGTGGTGGTGATCCTCGCCTCCCCCACTTTATTCCTGCTGCTAGGGGGCGCTCTTAATGATACAATGTAGTGCCCTTTACATTTTTTGCTGACTTGGGCTCCACAGACCAGTTTAATAGCTACCCAAAGTCTATTTGACTGCAACAGCATGTGTCGTTGCTAACACTGAACTCATATTAATTTCCAGTGTGGCTACACCATGCGTAATGAAAGCCTCATGAGTTTCACTTGCCTTCCACGGTGAGAAACCGTATTAATAATTCTGCCTTATGTTAAAAAGTAAGAAGGGAGGGAAAATAACAAAAAAAAGTCAGTATGGATTGTGAAACCTGAATGAGGAACCATCTCTGCCTCCGCTCTTCCTGCTATCCTAAAGTGAACATTAAATTTTAAAATGTAATATAGGCCGAGGGTTATTGAGAGTCGCGTAGAGGATATGGCTCCCGGTCAGGTGTGGTTGAGGTACAGGCGGCAGGGTTGAGGGGGCACTCTTGGCTTTTCCTGTCATGGGCTGACACAGTGTTTGGGTCCAGGGAGAGAGTGTGTGTGTGACAGGCGGGGAGTATGCCCTCTCCAGAGCAGACAGATTCTGCAGTAGAGCTCAAGATCATAAAAGTGTGCCTCCAGCGAAAAATGGCCTGATGGGCCATTCCTGGTGGTATCCTCCAGGAGCCAGGCCCTGATAAACGCTGGAGTATGTCTCAGCGAGTGGAGAAGAACCAAAACATACCTGCAATTTGGCTGCTCAGATATTTAATAAAACGTGAAACATTTCTGGAGGTAACACAAAATATGAACGGTTGTGATGGTCGATTACTTATGGGAAGTGTGCCGGCAACTATGAACACCCCTTTAGAAATTCCTCGCATCTTGTTTTAATCAGGGTATGTTAATGAGGGATCCCATGTTAGACATATTTCCCTTCTGAGACGAATAAAAACAATTAAACTCAATGGTCCTTAATGACGGGCCAGAAACCAATTAGCGGCATAACAGTCAGGTTGCTGTACACTCTAGCCCGTAGGCTACAAAACTCTGTGGTGTCTGAGCAGTCCCATAGAGAAGCAGAACAAAATGGTGTTCAGTCACCACAAAATGCCATATGAGACCAGGACCCAGATGTTCCTTAGACCCATGGACTCCCTCTGAGACGTCAGGGCCATTATCTGAGAATAACTGGCTGTTTGTGCAGAAACTGCCCATCCTGGATTCAGTTATCTGTCACACATTCAGAGACTCCCGGCAGCACAGAAGCTGTCAGTTCATGCGGAGGTTGTCACTGGAATTAAGCCTGCTGTCTTTAGGGAAGCAGTCATCTCCACAGAACCCGTCGCTTTCGCAGCTTAGTGCGTCTGTGCCCGTCTGTGCCTCATTTGTGCAAGACCCCTTAGCCGTGTCCATCTCACCCTATTTCAGACACTGTGGATACATCAAAGCTAAGCAAGACCCCGATGAAGAGATGCAGTTCCAGCATGGGCGTGGTAAGAGTTCGGGGAGGGGGGGGGGGGGCACATTTTCCTAAAACCTCCAGTATTTAAAGCTGTGCCTGTTGAAATGATTCCAAATAACCATTTAAGACAAGGCACTTGTGCATGTATTTTTATAAGGAGCCAGCTCCATTAAACGAATAATCTGTTGAGTGGATGGCTGCTTCCAAAGACACAAGAACCATACTGAATATAAACTATCCCAGACATTTGTAATTCCGATGACAAATAGTAAGTAAAGATCCATGAGTCTTGGCTCTGCACTGGCTTGTGATGAACGATTATATTGACGTCATGTGTTGTTTGATGGATACTTACCACTAAAAATCGTAGTTTCCCATGTACCCAAGAGAGCAGGGCTTAATGATGTTGAAAATGTGACTTGATCCTCTTTGAGTAAGTGGACGACTTTATAATGAACAACAGTATCCGACTAAAACTCCCCATCTCCGTTCATCTGCTCCTCCCATCCTGATGGCTCCCTCTTGCTCTGCCAGTCAAGCTGCCAGGGAGCAGGACCTACATCCACCCACACACCTACGAGGACCCCAATCAAGCTGTCCGAGATTTTGCCAAGGAGATTGATGCATCCAGTATCCGCATCGAGCGAGTTATAGGAGCAGGTGAGTGAAGTTTGTCTATTTATATCGACAAAGCAATATTTCTACTTCAGCCGGGCAAAGCAAGGAATGGCACAACACTGTGAGCACAGACATCCATGAACTTTTTAGTTGCACCTGAGTAGTCTGTAGGCCTGATTTGTTCCCTACAAAGCTGGTTTACTTGTTCTTCGCGGTTTTGGTCTTGTGCCGATAATGTTGCATGTTTGTCCATAAATGTGCTGTAGCAGGAATTCCTTACTTCCTCCATGTGGAAAGTCATCCTCCGATTCTGACCTCTGTTAATGACCACCTCCTAAAAGAGATCTGAGTTGTGGCTCAGAGTGCCGCCACTCCTGTGAGTGTGTGTCTGTATGTGTGTGCATGCATGAGTGTGTGTCTGCTGAAGGAGAAGAAGCTCCCTTTGAGTCCCTTTCTTCCTGCTTTTCTCTGTTGAGAAGTACTGATCTGAAACTCTCATATCCCATGAGCTCTTAGCAGGCTGCAAAAACATAAAAAAAAGCTCAGCACCTCGCCAACTTCATGGTCCACAGAACACATACATACATGTAAACGTGTGTTGTGATACTCATGGTGCCACATGCTAAGGATAGGCTTGGTGTCGACATGCAGGGGAGTTTGGTGAGGTGTGCAGCGGGCGGCTGAAGCTGCCGGGAAAACGGGAGATCTGCGTGGCCATCAAGAGCCTGAAGGCAGGCTACACCGACAAGCAGAGGCGGGACTTCCTGAGCGAGGCCAGCATCATGGGCCAGTTCGACCACCCCAACATCATACACCTGGAGGGAGTGGTCACCAAATGTGAGTGAAAGTCCAATATGGTCAAACCAATTGCAGTTATGGGTATTGCAGGGAGCTATGTTTTCCAGATTTTTCTTTCCCTCTACCTTCCCAGCTTTAAAGTATGAACATGAATATGAATTATTTAGTGACGGTTGTACGCGGTGTTCAGAAAGGGAGAGCACTTTCACCCTTCCTTCTGTCTGACAGCATGGTGTGAGTTTTTACATACCGCTGAGACACAAGGGCAAGGTTTGCCCACAACTGAGGTTCTATCTGCTTTTGATTTCTGGGGAATCTGCTGTGTTTGCATTAAGAGTCCTCCTGCAACGTCATGCAGGTTATGTGGATGGGCATCTCTAATTCTCCCACTGTGTACAGGAGTGTGTGTGTGTGTGTGTGTTCCCCTTTGATGGACTGACATTCCACTCAGTGAGTCCCCTGCCGTATGCTCTGTGACATCCTCAAGGCTGTCCATGGTCCCCCAACGAATAAAAAGTATGAAAGCAAATGGGCATTTTCCCAGCAGAAATTTGTCACCCTAAATCATGATTGGCATGAGTCACTAATCTAGTACAACAAAGTAACTATTCGTGGTTACAGCGTAATGAATATTAATCATTTAAACAGTTAACATAATGTGTTTCCCAGCATCATGAATATGCAATAATGCACATAAAAAAATTATTTTCTTCAACGTGTCTAATATAAAATGCTAATTCTAAACGTCTTTGTTCATTTTAAAGGATTTGTATAACTTCTCGCAGTCAGTTAGGGTTGTACTTCAAAAGCAGATGTTGCATAATTGGGGCTCTTCCAGTAAAGGCAGCCCATTAATGTTATGCAAATTCCAGGAGCAGACGTTAGCAGGACATTAAATCAAAAAGAATGATTGAGTCGAGCGGTGGGTCAGGATTAGCAGGGAGGTATGCTGTGTAGAAAGCATGTATAGTCTGTGTGCTTCCTGCACTCACCCATGACTGGACAGCATGGATAAGGGGCTCCACAGTGATGTCATCAAGGGCTGGGTTGGGGTCACTGGCACTCAACATAGGGGATAATGGCAACAGATCCAGACCAATTTCACAGATCACAGCTCGGATTGGTGGTGGCCTGGGGGGGGGTGGCATGATGATGGAGGGCTGTACTGAGGACCCAGCTGTTCGGCTATTGCCTCGTCTTGAAGTGCAATCAGAAGAGGACAAGCAAGAGAGCATTTGGGGGTTGTGTGTGTGCATGCGTTTAAAGAGTGCGTTCACCATAGTGCACGTCAGTATTTGTGGCAGGTCATCCATCTCAGGTTCTCAGATGAGGTTATTTTATGGGGAAAATATTTGAAGGTGACGTAAGGGCCTGATTATTCGCATTGTGATGCAAATTGTAGGCTGACGGAGGTGAAAATGGCCTTTTGTTCCTTATCACACTACATATTTTTAAAAAAATGGAATAGCTATCATTATCTCTGCAATCTTCCCTTTATTTTGCTAACAATCAGCTAATCAGGTAACATTAAACTAGGTAATACTTATCAACAGTCACCATCTGAGAGGACCCCAAATGGCGCTCTCTCCTCCTTTTTAATGTGTGTATTTTCATAAATAATCCTGGCCGAGAATAATACAGGCGTGCCTCCTGTGCCCTGCCATCGCCCTTGAGACGGTTGTAGGAGCACAGTTCCTGTTTCTGCGGTCTTTGTCCCTGTAACTAACATGCATGTTCGGTTCCCACTGCGGACACCTCCTTCAGGGTCTGATTTGTTTCATAAATTATGGAGGTGGAGCCACAGTTCAATTACACTCCCCCTTTGTTCCTGTGTTCATTCTTCAGGTGTAGTGAGAAGACTTGCAACCTCCCCAGGGCAAAAAAAAAAAAACAATTAATTAATAACCTATTAATAAGCTTGACTTGCCTGTTGAATATATCACTCAGGGGAGCGTGCAGATGCGAGGTGTGACTGAGCTCCTTTGAGCTCAACGCTAGCAAAGTCTTTGCAGAGGTCACACCCTCGCTGAGGTAGGAAATCCATACCCATTTTCCCCAATCCTGTAGAGCTGTCTTGGTGAGGCAGAGGTTTGAACCCTCACTGTCTCTGGAATGAGGAATTGAACAGCTGGAGGTGTAGCTATAGGACTCTCTTCTGGTGGGATTTGGACAGGACATAACATGTTGGTGAAGGACCATTGTGGCTTTCCTGACCGGCTCCTGCCCTTTCACCTTTGGATATATTTTCCAATGCACCCCCGGATGACACCCACAGGTTTATGTCCCAGGACTCTATTCCTGCACTCCTGCAGAAAATACCCAATTTAGATCGCATTAGTGAAGTATCCAGTTGCAACTAAAGGTCAAACAGAAGGTGAATGCAGTGCATGTAAGTAGGTAATTGTAGGCTGGGGGGGGGGGCATGGTGACCAGGGTTTCACATACTGATTGGTTTTGTCTGTTCCTCATTCAGTGCATTATGCAAAAAAGAGTGCGTTTTCTTTCGTTTTGCCCCCAGTAACCTCAACCAAAGACCAGACGCCAGGCCCGAAACCCATATCCGCCTCTGGTTTCTTTCTTTCATCCCCCACTCCCGTGCCTTGGCTTGGTTGTTTTTCTTCAAATGGCTCCTCTGTTTTTTTTGTGGTCGCTGTGTCGATCCCATTTCTGCCCACTCCCCATCACTCCTGAAACAGGAAACCCCATCCCGAAAGAATCTCCCCTTCCGTTCCCAATCCCGGTGTCACGACCGGAGTGCTTCTCGCGGTAACGTGATCCAAGACGATGGCAGGCCGTGTCTGTGCCTCTGAACGTTCCACGTTCACTTGGAAGGAAAAGCACTGTGTCCTCAAATCACCTCCACCACCCCCCACCCTGGTAACGACTGTCCACATGTACAGAAACAAAAGTGATGATTTTTTCATACCGTTGGATGGCACTGGAACAACAGGAGGGCCAGCAGTTATGGGCATACATCACTCTGAGTGTGAGCAGATGTGAGCAGTGGGATGGTACAGTCTGTCTATGTCGTAGGCCCCGTTGGACATGGCAGTACGGCTGGGAGTCTCATCGGCTGGGGGGGGGGGGGGGGGGGGTGGAGGCATATGTGCACAAATTGGTTTAAAATTTGGGGGCGAAAGCCCATTGGTTAAAAAGAAATTTTAACCACATGG
>JABFEA020000046.1:4136059-4157893 GCA_019775915.2 Cyphomyrus plagiostoma
ATGTGTGTGTGGTGTGTGTGTGTGTGTGTGTGTGTGTGTGAGGACCAGCACTATGAAATCACTTTCGTGAATGTACTGCTATGTCCTCCTTGGTCCTCATTCAAATGAGGCCACAATGTTAATGGAGTGGTTACTGGCAGTCTACAAACCAACACCCCACCTAGACAACATGAGTATGGCTGTCTGTGCTAAGTTACCCAGAAACCCAATTACTTAACTCAGAAAGATCCATTCAGGCTGGAATACTCAAATACAGCTGTTTGATCTTTATGTTTTATTTCCCTGGATTTCCTTTTTCTCCAGTATTTTAGTCCTTCAATAGTTAAATACAGATGTTTTCAGGTTGAAGCCCCCCCCCCCCCACACCCCTGACACAGAGGTTGAGGCAACACAGAAGGTATTTTCAGCTCTAAAACTGCCACAGTGAATCTAAGCATGTAGTTGGAATCCCAATCAAGCACTGGATTATGGTAAAATGGGTCCCGCAGAGAAATACATGCAAGTACAAACAGCCATACCCAACTTGTCTAGGCTCTAGAACCTTAGAGATATACCACCAATCGACATGTGTTATTCAAAAGAAAAGTTGTTACAGCAACAAACCTCCAGGAAACAAAAAACTAGATTGTTGTACCATAGTGTAAAAATGTACAGTGTTGATTTAAGAGTGTAGAATGTTTGTAATGATGTACTTTTATTTAGAAGAAGGAGAACCCCTAGGGGATGTGTTTGAATTCATTGGTCAGCAGGCAACAGTGCTGGGGCACTGATTTGTGGAATGTAGCATGGATACTTAGTTCAGTTGTTGACTGATAGGTCACGGTGACTGCAGTGTCACGCAAGTGGTAAAAAAAAAAAACTACTTGACATTTAAATGCCTTATTTACTGTCCCATCCGTTCCTTTAAATCCATGCGTCCTGTGTTACGGACCATCGTGTGCATTTATAGCCTTTATGGACTTAAAAAAGGCTAACAGCGAATCATGTTGTGGGATTCAGAGAAAAGCTAGATAAGTCTATGGGTCAAAGGTCAGGGTTGATCAGGGTCCTTTCAAATCACATATTAAATTTAACCCAGAGGAACAGGCAGCTGTTGTATCTCCAAGAGATAGACAAAAGCCTGTCTAGCTTGCCGGACATTCCCAGTGCGTCTTCCATTGGATATGTGATGTCAGCTGGCTCTGTTCAGATTCATAAGCCGTGGGACTTCTTTTCTCTCTTGTATTGCACGTATACTGTGTCTTGCAACATTTTCTGGGGAGGGATCATGAAAATAGTGTTCAGCTATTTTTTTTACTCCCAGCATCTCCAGTGAATACCCCCCCCCCCAAAAAAAAATCTACAAACTGTCATACGATAATCAATTAATGAAACATTTTAGATCATAGTGATAACTGCTATAATTACGAACGCTTGTATTAGCATCCAGGTTTTTTTAAGAATACATGCTCACATGGAGCAATGTCATCTTCGCATCGCCCCCCGTGTTTACTTATCCGGATTATTCCGGCGAATAAGCCCATCACAATCTATAAACAAGACACGTCTGATCCTCCTTCTACTAATAAGTTGTGAACTCCCCTAAATTGGAGAGTCATTGAAGCGTAAGTCTCTATTCGCTCCCATGATCCTTTGTGAGGCGGCAGGCGATTTATTTAAAATGCACAGTGTGTTAAACGTGAGCTGCGGCAACACCCTCCCCGAGCTCCTTGTACTGTGGTAAACAGCGTCCATCTGATGCCCTGTGTGTGCCCATAGAGGCGCGTGTTGATTAATGGTGACAATGTACCAAGATGCATACAGTCGTTTCGTCCCAAGATGTTCCGGTCGTTCTTGAGTCTCTGTAAGTGGCACAGATAGATACTCTTAATGTAACTTAATGTAAAAGCAATAGTATGATTTATATGTGATGCACATGGATTTTAAGTGAGGCTCTCTCAGATATCTTCCAGCTTCAAGGCTGCTATTATACATCTTAGGCAACATCTATTTTAACAGAGAGAATGTTATTCCTTTTATACAGTGTTCTATGGCCGGTAGGGATGGCGTGTATTTTTTATTTTTTTTGGGGGGGGGAGAGATGGTGGGTTCAGAGATTAAGCTAAAAAACAGTCAGTTCTTCATGTCCAGAGGATAACTGAATTCCAGGTTCTGCCTATGACGTCAAATTTACCCAAGGCTGTGGCATTGGAAGACAGGAGACACGTCTGCATGTTAATTAGCATCAACGGTGGACCTGGGGGAATCTCCAAAAACTGAGGATAAAAAAAAAAAAAAAAACGACCCAAACGTTACTCAAGGATTGTTCCATCACACATGCAACATATACAATGGCAGAAGGGATTGGGGGGGGGGGGGGGGTCTTAGCGGGAGCGGCAGCAGACGGGGATTGGCAGCTCGGAGAGTTATCCGTGGTTAACCGGTTCACACTGGCAGCAAGGCCCCGGCATAAGGAGGTGTAAAACTATTGTGTGTGTGAGCCTTCATGCTCTTCCGCGACTGTCAGGCTTATCTGTGGGAGGGGGGACAGGGTCAGGAAGTGAACTGGATTCCACTCTATATGATACCCTTGCAGATGATGAGCATGACACCTGCACGGGGACAATGAGGGGCCCGACTGGAGCTCAGGGGCCACAGCTTGGCACTGCAGCAGGCCTGGCGTCACTGTGAGAAATGAGGGTGGCCCCTACCTCACAGTCAGGCTCCGTCTCTCTGCTATAAAGGTTTTCTGCTCCTTAGTCAGACTGTTTTCCTGTTCCTTCATGCCCCTGTGCTCATTTTCCCTACTCATGCAGGTTTCTATGAGCTTGTTAAAGATGTACACATTTTGGACTTCCTGTTGCTGTAATAAATATGCTAATATTTTTAATTTCTCACCCGAAGGCTTTGTGTCTCACTGTTATTTTGCCCCTGCCTGGGAAGTGTAGGAGGAAATATTGCTACAGCACACATGAAACCCCCACCCCCGACCCCAGACAGAACCTCAATCTGTCTCCGGTGCTCGGCGAAACCTGAATCACCCCCCTACTCTGGTTTGGGATTCGGGGTGCGGCGTCTCTGTAGTAGCTGGGTTGGAGAGGGGGTAGGGGAGTTCTTGCTTTTGAATTGAGCTTTTGTTTTTGAAAAGTCTAACTGGATTTCACGCACCGTATTTCTGCTAGCAGGTATGACAGGAGGTCAGAGATGGAGCGAAAACCATGCCTAACAAATCCAACGGCGCCAAAATAATTAAAAGAAAATGTGGCTAATTGTATTTTTATTTCCCCCCCAGAAAGCTTGTAATTCTGAGAGGTGGAATAACTCATGATTCTGCAGCCGGTTACAGGCAAGCTGCAAAATATAGCCTTAACTGTGCATTACACATCAGGGCTAAGAGGAGATTAAAGAAATTATAATGAATATTTATTACAGCGTTACAAGTATCCCTCTTAACCTGCCTGACTGGCTGCTGGGAATGCGATTGACCCGTCACACAAGCTGAAGCAGTATATGAGATATATATTACACACGGCACTCTGAGCTCACCTCCTACAACCCAGGAGCGCTACATGGCGTGATACCAGCTTGTGGTTATGGGCTGACAGTATATTAGCTTTTTAAAATGATATCAACAAAAACAACACAAATACGCACAGGAGATAAACAGGAGCATGGGCGGCATTACGTTTCCAAGAGGCTGAGGTGTAATATCACTTTGTGGTTAAAGAATGAGGGGGGAAGAAAAGAGGCTGGGTAATTACAGAAGGGAGATGAATACGGCCTGCTGTTCAGAGCGGAGCTCTGATCTCAGCAAGTATGAAGATAATATCAGAGCAGCTCTGCTAGGCGCCATTGTTCCTCCGATGAGCCGATGGGGGGGGGGGGGAGACCTCCCAGTGATGGATCTGGCAATATCCCCAGGATGAAGGCCAGGAAGCCTCAGTTTATGCTGCTTCAACAAGCTGCCAAGTGGTGCTGAAGCAGCCGTTTGAGCTGCATTTAACCAAATGCTGCTAGCTACAGACTGCCCCCCCCCCCAAAGTTCATCATGGATCTACGATGCAATGCATCCCCCCAGTCCACAAAAGCACACACATAGACACATTTAAATCAGCAAAACACTCAAGGTTGATCTCAGCTCTCCTGAAGTTCTACTGGAATTATGAAAAAGTCCCCATTGTCTTTGCTGAATAAATAGCTCCTCCTGATTAGGTGTCATGTGACATCTAGGCCAAGGACACTGCTTCTGGCTGAGAGCCCCAGTGTCTCCTTACACCTGCTACAATGTCAAAGGTGACAGGCTTTTACACAAGGTAAGGTCATTGGTTTTCGAACACGTGGAAATCCAATCTTTGCTGGCAAACTTTAAAACAAAGCACTGAGAGAAAAGGCATTCTTACTGTCCCCAATTTGCAATCTGTTGCCAGCTAATGAGTGCTACCATATGCAGGCTGGCAGGTTCCCATGGCCCAGACATGTTAAGAGCTCTGCTGGGGGAGAGGGGAGGCTTTTTTTAACCAGAACACCACCATCGGGGAACATGAGACCTGAAGGACCAGCAATGGTCCAGACACCACATCTCTGCTACCAGGAAAACGCTAACTAAGACCCTCAATTCAAAGCAGTGATGCAGTTTGCTGGCATAGCTGCTTTTGATTTTGACAACTCATGTGCATCCGTACATCCTTAACAGGAAGTGTATAAAAGTATCCATACTCTCCGGACCCGTGTATACGCTTATACAGTAAGGAAGTGTGAAGACTGACTTTTCGCTGTTGAGGAGGAGGGAGTGGTCTGCAGGAGCATCACCAAAGGAGAATGTCATCATTTCTTGATCCACTCAGTTAAACTTCTCCAGCCTTCCACAGTGCTCCATAAGTAGGAACAAGTTACTTCTTCAATGGCCAGAGTCACATTTAAAGAGATTACCCGGTTCGATCTCCTAATCCACATGGCCACTGGAGGCCGGAGTTTGGGGACCCATCTTTCAGCATCTACCTGCTTGGTCTAATCCTACACCAACCCACCATTTGGTTAAGACTAGAAAATCTGTGACCTGTGTGGATCTCACATTCCAGGAGCCAGACAATCATTCCATGGGCTTCTGGGTTCAAATCTTGGCTATTATACCAGTGAACAGCACCCAGATTAAAATCTGACATGACAATGAACCGTGTAACATGTGTAAAATGGTACAAATGGCGGAGGAGGATTTCTGCATAGCAAACACATGTGGCGTTCAATCGGGATTCGATCCAAAGCTCTGACCTTTCACAGAAGTTGGAGAACATCTCCTCCAGACTCTGCTCAGCATGATCGGTGCCACGCATTAACGCTCTCCGGCTGCATAAGGTCCATGTCCTTCATGTCACATCCTGCTTAATGTCACACACGCACACACACAGATGCACATTTGACGTGTTTCCAATTCCAAGCCCCCCACGCCCCTATTTGACCCGGGTCAATTTCAATTCTGGAACGCGCAAATCACCGATATTCCAGTGCTGTCAAGCTGGGTTTAACCAATCAATTGCAATCCATCTTATGCTGCTCCTCCACCTCGCTGCACAGCAGGATTAAATCACTACCAAAGCCCACCATCCCTGATGGCATGGGGGGGGGTTCAGGAGAGGGGATCGGGGCAGTAATTACTAGGCTACTCTAAAAAAGATTCCCCACCACTTTATTGTGTTTTGCTTCAAGCCCTTCGTTCTCCCATGAGTAGGGGGGCAATAGGTAGAGCCCTGCCTTCAAATATACCTGCGTCAAGATGCAGTAGAAACCTCCACCTGCAGGCCTGCATTATTCCTGAGCAACTGGCTTTGAACTGGACGGCGCTGACCATTTTATTAAGGTGAGAGGACAGGGACTCCATCTTCACACTGCACATAAAAAAAATGCAAAGTGGCATTTTGCCTAAAAGCAACAGCCCCACAATCATTCTGTAAAAGGGAGTCAGATATTGAGAAAGTGCATCCAGACAGCTTGCTCACCACCCACCCCCCAAAATAAAAGGGTACGGCCACTCTGTGTTTTGTTCCGATGCTCATCAGGGAATCAATTACACCTAATGAAACTGATAATTGCTTCACCCTTAATGTGGAAAATAAAACCTCGGACCATTTGCGGAAGGCGTCGCGCTGCATCTTTATCAGCAGAAGTGTTCCCTGCACTTATTTCAACACACTGAACCTTGCCTTTCCACCAACCGGTACTTGAGAAGGACGCCGGCCGGAATGTGAGCCACGGTGCCTGTGGGCTGCGCCGGTGAGCGGGTCCGCATTGGCCATCAGATCCCGAGCTCAGGAAGACAGTCAAAGGAAGGTGGGCCGCCATGTGCTGACACTGATCCCTCTTCATTCTGGAAAGCAACGACAACACTGAAGCTAACAGTGAAATGCAGCAGTGGCGTGCGAGAGGCCGAAGGCCTGCTTTATCTCCATGGAGATGCAGCATGTCCTGCTGAGAGGCCGCATTTCTCTGATTGAATTTAAATAAGATTCCCCCCCACACACCTCTCCGCGACTACCCTAGCATACCAGGCTTGATTAAGCAAGGAAGCACTAATAGATCAGTTGTGCTGCTCACAATCAAGTTATACTAGATTAATGGGTCATTAATTGGTCAAATGATACATGCTAGTCAGCCACAGTGTGTTGAATAACCTGAAATGTCAGTCATATAAAGATACAAATTTGTATATTTTTAATATCCTCCATCAGGGGTTCAGGAGATTTTCGAGATCTGGTATAATCTATTGGATTTGGGTGGATTCAGACGAGGCTTGCGTTTTCCACTCATCTGCTGGGTCTTCTGATGGTTTTCCGGGCCTCTCGATTGTCAGTCACTTCCTGGAGGCAAACCAGCCAGATGAGCCAAATGTGGAGGTGTAAGGAAGCACAGCGAACCCGTGCCGATTTAGGCGTCACCAACCCTGTGTGCGTACAGAGCCAGCCAGTCCTGAAGCGCCTCTTTTTTCTCTCTTTATGGGCCGAGATGGTGCTTGACTGTGGTTGCTCATGAGAGACCACTGCTAATCGTCCAGTTTACAACCACAGGCACCTTTGAAAAGGTGGAGAAAAGGTAGAGGCAGACGTGATTGCAGCCAGCGCTCAAACTCTCATCCTGATGTGCCATTCCTGGACGGGGCTGACCCCTTCTGTGGATCATTATCCAATTACCTAAACATCTGTGCCTAACCAGATTCCCATTTAACTAAAGCGAGGCACAGTGTCTGAGATGCCAAGTGAGCTGGGCAATTAGGGGGAGTGCCCCATGGTGACACTGACATGCCCTGAACTACCCTGACCCCTCCCCATTTCATCACATGATCAAACCAACTGATGTGAAAGCTCAAGAACAGTGCTTTGAAGTACAGCAAAACGTAGCTCCAGTCAAAGAGATGCACTCTCCTTCTCTTCCACCATACAGGCTCAGGCCTCCTGAGAAGCCGGAAAACTTTTTGACTAAAGATGGTCTTACGGATTCGTCAACGAGGGTTTGGCCAGAGGGCTGGAATGTGGGGAAGGCTCATGTCGGGGGGATGGGAACGGCGAGTGATCTGGACAGGGATGAAGCAGACAAGATAGCAGGGCCTCGCTCACTGCGAGAGCATGACCTAGGTGGTGCAGCTAATCCCATGACACGGTGGGAAATGTGCAGCTCGCTTCCCTCTCTCGGGGCTACGAAAGCCGGGGCTGCATGGTCTGTCTCGAATCAGCGGCGCGGCTCGAGTCAACAATACGGCTCTGAGGAGCATTAGGGCCTTAAATAAATAGGGCTGTATGCATTACTGCAAGGGGATACAGTTACAGGCACACTCTCAAACACGAACATGCTGCGAAGGGCTGTGGTACAAACAGGGCTCGTAAAATGCTGCGGCACAGACAGATAATGTTAAAAAACATGCTATTTATGTCGGTAGGACAGTGAGGAGAACGACCGCATAATGACATTGGTATCGTACTTCACTAGGGTACAACAGCAAGATGTCGATTAATGAACAAAAAGACAGATTTGTAGGATTAAAAAAAAGGTTTTGATTTGAAGCAGGAGAGGAGAGCCGTTTCCTGAGCTCAGCTCCTTCACACAACAGGGACGCCATGCTCACCCAGAGATTACGCCGTAATCGGCGTTGTAACCAGCTGGTGTCTGCTGGCCTCTACGGGGTTGGGGCGAAAAATGAGCTAAATGGGAATGACACTGCACCCACCAGACATCAGGAGAAAAAACAAAAGAGATTGTCAATGAATGTCAAAGCAAGGAGTGGGCTGAGACACAACAAGCAGAAGCGATGAGGGGCTTTAGGAGTTACACAAGCACGAGGTGGCATGTTCCTGGATGAAAAGCCCGTTATCAGTGTGTACTGAGGGGCCCAAGGATTATCATCTATTATCATATAAATCTCCAGTGTACCATAAGGCAATTTCTGCTACACGGATCGTTTAGTTTTTGTGCAGGTTGCCATTCTTCTCAGCTGGGTGTGGACACCCCCCTCCCATTAAAAGCAAGCAGTGTGTTCTCATTGGCATTTCATATCATCCCTGGCTATTGTTTGCAAATACAAACATGTGTTATTCGGGATGACAAGAGATTAATAAAACTAATCTGTCCTTCTATTAGCAGAAGATGACCTGGAAGGGGAAGAACTTGAGACAAACTTGAGCCCTACGCCTTAATCTGACATAAAAATTACCATATGATTAGGGTTTCTACCAGTATACCAGATATTTACTTGCTTTTGCAGTTTCTGACATGGGTTAAAAATGTGATTAAAGCGGGAGACACTGATCAATACAAACGTTAACATCTGCAGCCCAAAGACGAGTGGCAGGTGTGAGACCCCAGCCCTTCTGCAGCCTGACACCGTTGTTCTTTGTGCAATGTTTTTTGCAAATAGGCTCACTTGCAATGGGGTGCTTTCTCATTAGCGATATCTTTGCTGGGCCAGTGGCTATGACTTCATCTCGCACCTGATCCTATGCAGTTGGCCAAAGTAGCCACAGGGCAGACCAGAGCGACAGCTGCGGAATGGAATGGTAATGACCCTATGACCCTTAATAGGCTCAGGGAGCAAAAGTCCACTGTACCCTCATCTCCTCTCTTCATGGCCAAACTGGCACCCAAACAATCAAATGACCATTCAGCTCCCTCAGCCCAACTGCCTTTCAGTTTGCCCAGAAGACCATCCATTTATACCTAGAAAAAGCAGAACAAGAACCCCGCTCCAAACAAATAGAAAGCTTTTCTCTAACTGAAAGGCTCAATCAAATCAGAGATAATTAATGGTCTCTTTTAAGGAGTCTGATGGAACTTAAGCAGCAGAGGCGAAAATTACAGGGGACAACACTCGTGTTAGCCAGCAGCAAACCAAATACCATACTCTGGAGGTGATACAACACTTTTACACCATAAAAAAGAGTAATCAATTTGAAGGGGGAATTCCCCTCATTACAGTTGATATGTTTTCTCTCACCTCTCAAAATGCTGGAAAACATTCCATCATCTCTCATATTTAATCAGCCTCCAATTGTTGCAGCGACTCACAGATAAGCCCTCATTTACTGGAGGCCTGCACGGCCTTCAAGCCCTTATGCGGAACAATCGATTGCGATTCGATACGTACATAGGATATTTCATTTCTGTCAGGGTCTGTGCCCATTTAGTCTTTCTTTCCCAGTGGATATCAATAAAAAAAATGGAAAATTTTCTTATTATTTCATACTACTTTGTACAAAAAAATGCATGTAGCTTTTGAAAGCTTCACACAGGCGAGCATGTCAGCAAAGCAGTTCAATCAAATGTGCCATCTCTGTTCAAGTTATGTTTGTCTTCCTGACCACGCTTCCGCTCTCCGTATTAAAGGCATCGCTGGCGGAAGGAATGATCCGGAGCATATTCGACTTAACGGTTTCATGGCCACAAACAGAGTGGCTTTTCGATGCATATACCTAATATCCCTAGGGTGAAACAGCAGTACCGGAGAGAGTAACAGAAGCAAAGGCCCTATCTCCATTAAACAGTCAAGGAGAACCTGACTGAGTGTTAACGACAGTTTAAATGACTTAACGTCTGACCTCTCGGGAAATCGCAAATATCTCCCTGATCAATTTTATTGACCCCACCCACCTCATTCGCGCAAATTGCTTCGGTCGAACAGCCACAAGTACACTCAGTGAAACGCTGGTCATGGAAGTCGTGGTATGCCCATTTCAGAAGAAATTAGTAAAGATACAAAGCTAGTAAGTAGCTACACTAATCCATAGCAATAAATGTTACCCCCCCCCCCCCCCGATGCAAAACCTTGCCTAAGTTTCTGTACTGTCCTTTTATTAGCTCATTGATGAATGCTGTAGGAGATGAAGAACTGTAGAGAGACAGGACAATGCCCTCAGATTTAGTCAAGGCAATATTTCAAGTTTATCTTTGTAATTTAATCCATATACCAACACTTGTTCATTGTCATAGTTGGGATTTGGCAATATGAATCAATTGGGACTTATGTGGGACTCCCAAGAGGAGGCCCAGTAATTGAATTAGCTGTCCTCAAGCCCATGCCTGGGCATGCTGCCGTGACAACGGCTCTGGTGATCCATCATGCTTTGCACTTGGACCATCAGAAGGAAAAGAGAAAAACCTGCCTTTTATAATCAATATCCATTTTCCGGTCCCATCAAGCAGTTCCTTGTGCCGCTCAAAAGCCACATATTAGCAAATGTGTCATCTAATACCAAATAAAAGGCAACCTAGCAGTGAAAATACCTCCATTTATCATCATTTACAAAGATTTTTTTTTTTTTTTTTGGAGATTTAGTGCAACATTGTTTTGACTAAATAAAACGTACCACAGCTACAGTACTTAAGATGTTTAGGAGCAGAGAAAAGCACCATAACCTTGGCATGAAGAATATTCTGTCCTTTATTCTCTTCACATACTCCTATCCATAGAATTATCTAGAATAATAAAGAGCAGACGACGACAAACCAAGGAGATTTTAACAGAAAAA
Source organism: Cyphomyrus plagiostoma (assembly GCA_019775915.2). NCBI lineage: Eukaryota > Metazoa > Chordata > Actinopteri > Osteoglossiformes > Mormyridae > Cyphomyrus > Cyphomyrus plagiostoma. The sequence continues at coordinate 4,147,045 of JABFEA020000046.1, forward strand.
CAACCATAATCATTCACATGGCTCCCAAAACATCCAAGTAATTAATATATAATAAGCAAATACAACATGCATTTCTATGACCTTATTCTTTCCGTCATTGGCATTTTATGGCATCAGTATGTCTGTCCAATTAAAGACGTTAAATATTCATGCATATATTCTGCATGAAGATGCTGCCAAATATGCCACAGTACACCCTGTGACATAAGATGGTACAAATCACCGCTGATTTTGGCAATTTTATCATTTGTTTTGTTTACCTGATGTCATTTGCAGCTAATGCACGTCTGTCTTAATGGGAATGTAAATTGCTGTAAATAAGAGCGTCTGCAAAAATTAATAAATGCAAATATAAATGTAAATATGCAGGATGAAGCGGCAAACAAAGTCTTGGCTGGCTTTCTGTGCTTTAATGGGAATTTAATCAGATACACGTCCAGCAATACCATGCCGGGATCATACTCACATTACCAGTGGTTTCTGCAGCCAAGCTCTCAATTAATAGCCTGCTTGGGCTTTAAAAACATCCCCCTTCCTTTCGTGGAAAGAGTTCCCGTTTTAATTCTGTGAAGCGACATACCCAGGGTGGCAAGCGACCCAGTCTCAGGATTCTATCCTCCAGAGTGATACGACCACCTTTCCTCATTAGTGTTAAAGGGCTAACATTAATACACTATAGCCACTCTCTCACACAAGAACGACTGTGCGTAAGGTGGTCAGGATCCCAATGGGTCAACCAGCTCAGACTCAATGACCCACAACACCCAGTGGCCCCGCAGGCAGAGAAAAGCACAGTGTCCCAACGACCACGAAGGCCCTAGTATACATGCATTTTCTAATTTCAGATGTTTGCTGCGAACGTGGAAAATAAGTAAAGCAGTAGAACATGAGGGCCAAAGATATAGCTGATCTATCTAGGAATATTTAGCTAGAGAAAGGGGCAGAGAAGTACTAAATAAAGAATGAGATATTTTCAGGTAGCATTAAGGGCAAGAACAGTGCTTGTAATTATATTGAGGATGAACATGTCAGAGACATCCTCAAAAACCCATACTGGAAGTCTCCATGTCCGTTTTTTCCCTATTCATCAGTGGAAGATTGAAGGCTGACCTTATCAACACACAGGGATGCCATTTAATTTCCCGTGGAGTCCGCATACTCTTCGCCCTCGACGATCAATTTCCAATTGCGGTGCTTTTTGGGAATGAACCCCCCCCACCCCTACAAACATAACCCACATCAAACTGCTGCGCTTCCTCACTGTCTATTATACCCAAGATAGATGGCTGCCCGATTTCCACGAAGCCTTTCCAGTGTTATCCTTAAAGATATAATGAGTGTGTGACAAGAATCATACAACAGCAGACTGACCTCCTGAATTAAGATGTATACAAAGCTGCTGACTTAAATCAGTAAAAATGGAAACAATACAGCAGACACCACAGTTTTAGAGTGTACCCACATGCTTTTTATGTGTGCTTGCACTGTACAATACGATTAAGCTTAAAACTTGACAAATTAGGCTAATGGCGATTATTGCAATTTCAAACTATGCCAATACAACTGTTGGAGCAACCATCAACAGCTGTATGGATAAAAACATCTTCATGTTGACTCCACGGACATGCACATTGTTTATTGTTGCTTTTGGCAAAATATAAATCATATTTCTAAAGATGAATGCAATAAAAAAATATAGCCATTATCTCTGCATTTCCAATAACTCTGAAATATGCAGGTTCTATATGAGTTTCTAAAAAGACTTTGTTTAATGAGTTTTGTTTATGCTTTTTTTATTGAACTCAGTTTTGTGGGACATTTATTTGAATACTTTGAAATGCATTTCACATAAGCTTTTATCTGTCAAGTGTTCATACCCTGTACTTCACAGTTGAGTCTAAAATACAGCCCACATCCCAGGCGAATGATGATTATCCAAAGGGCACCCTTCCCATTCATCAGTGCTCAATCCATCACTGATTACAGGCAAAGCATCCTTCAGTGTACTGGCCATAATATGAGCAGTGACTTGGGGGTCAGAGGTCAATGCCGGTTCCACATATTCAGCAAATGATCAAACTGGGCCTACTGGCTGCTCAATCTTGAATGCTCCACCAGGAACCAACAGTGTACTAGTAACAAGGCAGACACTCACTCTCTCACAGGCAAGTTTTAGCCATGAAATCAGTTTAGCAATTATGTCACTATGTTGGAATTAGTTTTACGTGTTCCACATAACCAGCAAGATTCATACCCTGGTGTCAACATAGGATATCACCTGCTGAGCCAATGAACTCCCAGCCTTTAAACATATAGAAATGTTGAGGGTGTTGAAATGGACAAAAGTCACACAGCGGACCAATGATGGGAGACAGCAAAAGGATGCAGCCAATATTATATTCTAGATCATGTCCACAGCCATTCTGGTTTACTACAAATATACAGCATACATAGATACATACTGTACAATAAAGCAGGGAGACAGTAGCAGATTAACAAGCACGTGGAAAAAAATCAACACAACCAACTAGACATTGATCTATTCATATTCTATGACCACTTAACTAATGCAGGTTCATAAACAGGCCTAGAGCCTTTTGTGAATGGGATGCCACAGTGCCCCCCAACAGAAATTATGGGCATCTATGGACGCTCAATCACTCTTCTTTGGACTTGGATCCATGGGAATCTGACTTAAACCCAAGAAGATTCTCATGTAGTACAACTACAAAGAAAAACGAACCTGTGACCCTGGATGGGTGAGTCCACTAGTACACTAAGAACATTTATAATGTTCTGAGTCCCAAAAGCCATCGAGGGTGGGGGGATTCTCTCAGCTGCGACATATGCAAGACTTATACAGAATTCACAGGTAGAGTACATACAGCGGTGACAGATACGAGCCATTTCCAACATGCCAGCAAATTATGTCATCATCCCCCAGCTGAGTGCTGGCAAGGAGGCCCAGTGAGTGATGGGCAGAGCCACATCCGTTACTGGAGTGGCAGAATGTGGTCTTGCCTGCTGACTTGCAGCAACACCAGCCCTGGTGATGGCCATGTGAACTGAAAATGTCACGCCCACATACCACGAAGCGAACCGGACGCCATTCTTGCTGACGGAGAGGGCGAAGCTTCAAAGTCAGGTGGCTTGTTACACAGATGTTCCGAAAGCAAGATAAATAAAAACGTGCTAGGCCCACCCACTGCCAGCGACGTTACTCTCATACGATGCCCTTCCTGTCCTTTCCCACGGGACCGCAGTGCTGGAAACACACAAACCAGGACCCCGCGGAAAAAAAGCCATATCGCCATTTCAGCTTGCAGCAAATAAATTACATGCATGTTCCAAAAACAGAACGACTACAACAGAAGTACTGCAGATAGCGGCATAAAACCCGGCAGGGTGATTACATTCGTCAAAATGCGGGGGGATGTAATTATCAAACCTCTCCACGCTCAATTTCTCACTGTCATAAACTTTGGACTCCAGATGCTACTGGGCAAGACAGATGCACACAGCCATGGCCTGACCAGCCGCATAGGCCACCTCCATGGCAGTGCCACACCGAAGGAAAGAACAGCCAGCCAGGCTGCAGAGAAGCCGTTATTTCCCCCCACTGACCTGTGACAGTCCGTCCTTTGTGCCAGACGTATTGGTCCCCGGGGGGGGGGGTGGAGCAAACACTCTCATCCACCTTCACCTCAGAAGGACCCGGACCAGAGCCAAACACCACCCACCCCAGGGATCCACGCCATCCCAATCACTGACACTTTTCGCAGGATGCTGTAACCTCCTTAGCACCTTCAGCCCACCTGATCAAGGACACCCTCATCCCCTCTCCACTGGCTGCCCCCCCACTCTTGGGAACACTTCACAAACGACCGGAATCGATGTCACCTGAGGTGCAGGACAAAACAAAGGTTTGTCCCCAGCCTAAAAGGGATCTGTGGGTTACAGCCTCCATGCCGTTCCAACCCCATCACCCGACACCCTAAAAGGCACAGGAATATTAACAGTGCACAATTATTATTTTCCAGAAACATCTTGACATGAGGGTGTATATACTGGTACACGTCTGAGGCTCCGTGGACCAAGATTATATTTTCCAGTGTCCGCAGGGAGCCTCACAATATAATTTTACCAGAGTGCATTTAGTTTGCCTTTTAAGTATGTAAGATTCAAGACAGGTTTCATCGCCCCTGTGGACACAATTAGTTCAAAATTGCTGGTTGCTGTGGTATTTGAATCAAGTTGTATCAACAAGAAAATGTGCATACCAGATGATGGGTAAGATCATTTCCCTCCTGCACCATAATTGATTTTCTGAGAATACCTGACAGGAAATTCTGACATCGCTGGGCTGAGCGGAGAAGCTTTGGCTTATTTAACAGTGTTTTTTTTTAAAGCCGTGGCAGAGGTCTCGATTACAAGGTGAAATCTGAAGAAAGAGACTAGATTCGGTTCAGCTGCCTCTTTCATTCCAGGAAATTTATAATATTTAGAACTATCCTGGAATTAATCCCTGGATTTTCATAACAAGAGACCATATAAAGATTTCCACCAGAACTGCTTCCAACTAAAGTGGGAGGCCAAGGCTTGCAGTTAAACATCAAGCCACCCCAGACCCTCGTCCATAGCACTGACCATATTAACTGCTATAATGTGATGAACAGCAGCAACAAACAAATGTATTTTTTTACAGCGCATTATCACAACATTACATTGTGTCAAAACATCCTGACCAATGGCCATTTCAAGTGGCTGAGGGTGCTGGTCCCTGCCACTTACAAGTTAGAGCTCTACCCTATGCTCTGCCAGCCTGACGCATCCAACATGCACACGCCGCCCTCAAGAGCAGGCCGGCCAGCCAGGCTCATCTCTCTGCCGGCTCCACTGTCAGAGGAGTGATTAATGGGGAACAGTATGGGCAGCTCTTAAATCCAGGGCTCACGCACATGAGATGGAGCTCCATGTCCTCGCAAAGGGATCTTCTCTCCGCCCACCCAGGAAGGAAGCTGCAGGTAACGTGTTTCTTTCACACAAAATATGGAAAACCCAGCAAAAAAAAGAATCCAGTTCAATGGCCTTGGTTATACAGTGTAGCATTTGAAATCTAACTCACAATCAAAGTACAAAAAAATGAGGATATGGTCTCCCAAAAAGTAATTTCCCTCGACATTTAGTTTGAGACACAATTAAATAGGAAAATATGATATAAAAAGATATAGTTAATGGCTGCCTTCACGAGGCGTGGGATGTCATCGTCATGACAAACGTGAGAAGTTAATTAGTTAATTGGCGGTCCAGTGTTAATACATCTATCCGATACGTTGCCGTAAATTTGACTCATGTGTTATGTCATTAATTGGATTACTGTTGCATTAATCACCCTGTTGTTCTCTGTTCTGGCTCTGCTGCAGTTCCGGGCCGGCGCTCCTTAACGAAGTGGCTGGGGACACAACAAGAGAGCAAGAGTGGGGGGAAAGTCCAGAACTGCCACACGCATCCGGCTATATCCAGTCTCATGTGCGCCGTCATCCGCAAACAGGCTATGGCGCTTTGGTAATGTCTGCATATCACAACCTCTTCACATGCGGCACATTAGACTTCTATCCCAAAACTGTGGCAGGTGTCAGACCCAGAAAAGAGCTCTTTGAAGGTGGCTTATTTCTCCCTAAAGATCAGAGATGCTTACGTTGCAAAAAGTGTAACAATGGGTGTTCTTTAGGAGATGTGAAAAAAGTATTTATTTTATTAGCATAATTTTAACCCATCCAGTGTGGTGCTCTGTAGTTCAGCCTGGGTGCAGCACATACCATGAGCAGAAGGGTAGCTGCACCACATTCTCACATTTGTGCATTATTGGTATAAATGTGCTAAACTGTTTGATTAGGGCATCATCCAGTAATCTATAAAACAATCTCATTAAAGCACAATCATCCGTCACTGGTTTCAAAGCATTTTAGCAGCAACAAATTCTGTGACATTTTATTAATCAACAAGTTACAAATACAACAACTTATAAGGAAGATAAGAGCTTTTTTTAATTTCCTAGGTCTAGCCCAGCATGCATGGAACTGTGATTATTTAAATGAAAAAATTTCCATTCAGAAATAGAGTCGAGGCTGTTTCTGTAGGAAACGGTGCATAAGTGCTTACCACCTGGGTTTTAGTTGGGGCAGCAGATTTGCCCACCGCTGATGAATATCAGGGAAAATGCAAATCGCTCCTCCGTAGATGAGTGACAGGGACATAAACATATTTTGGCAGAAACAGTACCATAGAAAATCGCTTTAAACTGATTTGAATGCATCGCGTCGGTCCGTGGGAACAGTGCGAGGTGCGCGTGGCAAAAAAAAAAATAAAAAATCCGTGAGAGCCGGGAACTTTCAGGCACGCGCGCAAGCACGTGCGCGCACGCACACACACTCATCGGTACGCGTGCAAACATGCGTGTATAAAAATGCATAAGCGGTAATTAAACCGACAGAGGCTTCTCCCGCTGTTCGCACGAGGAGTCTAGGCAGGCTTCTTATTGCAGCTTCTGCCTTAATTTAAAAATGTTCGGCTTTAATTTTTAATCAGCTCCGAGAAAGTGAGCAAATGTTACAGTTCAAACCCGAATCTAATCAAACAACAATCCTGAGACACTTTATGTAACTGGCGTTGTGATTAATTGTGGACGTTTCTTGTTGCCGCATCTCAAAAAGGAGAACTTTACACAGAGTCAACAAGGTTCACAGCATTTACTGTTTTTAAGAATATAAAATGTCCCTGCTGTTGGGGTAATATATGAATTCTGTTACAGTACTGTTCCAAAACTGTATTTGATCTGCAGACAAATAAATATGCATGAAAGGTGAACAAGGCTTTTTTCCCCCTAAATAAAACGTTGTATGACATTTCAAAATCAATAAAGTCATTTAACATTGGCCACATTGCCACCCAAATAAGCGTAACTCTGAGTTCTAATGCACAAGAAACTTTCATGAATTTTGGAATAGCTAAACTGTCCACAGAATATAGCACCACAAATGATAGATTTTCTAAAACGAAAAATTGGCACCACACATTTGGAAACTGACACAGATATCCAGGCACTCGATGGTATCTAAGAACAAAAGTCACTTTTGTGGAAAATGTCAATGTGCAATTACCGTAATTTAACATCCTGTCCTGAACTTCCGAGACACATGCTATGTGTGGCACACCAATGCAATGTGACAGTGAAGAACACTGTGTTTGGTTGGTTAGGAGGGAGCAATCAACTGTATGCCATTTGGGCTCCCCCGGGTTTGGCGTGCAGGAACTTAATTGGGCACAGAACCTTATAACCCAGCAATCAATTGAAGTATTCTGAAGTTTAAAGCAAAGCCATACTTCATCCTTTCATTTCCAGAGAAGGTCTAACTGCTTCCAGAGTGGGAGATCATCTCCCGTTCAGAGATGGTTCTGGCAAAGCTCTGACGGGCACCACAAAGGAGGACCTGCCCGGTAATACTGCTTTTGATGCATCAGCAACAAAACAAGCAAAATAAAAATAAAAAACAAGCTGGGTGACGAGGAGGTGACCGGGTCTTCGCTCCCCCCACCCTAATACACGCAGCTATAAAAGGCTCCACCAAACAAAAAGGTCCACTGGCTCTGTGTGTCTGCCTTAAAAATTAGTTTTTGCGATGGACACCACAAAGACTGATTCCAGAGCAGCGATCTGGCACAGAACTTGGCGGCCTACACCAATGAAAAGTGAATGACAAGTCACAATGCCTTCAGTTTCCCAGCTGATGCTTGTGGGCTAGGGAACATTGTCCTGCAGGCTGAACCCAGTACCAGCTATCCATCACACACTATGCACTGAAACTAAAGCCCATTCCTAATGTTTATATTGCTGGGGAAATGCTTCACATGACCCCTGGGAGGACAGGACAAGCTTGAGACGAGACAAGCTTGAGCAACTCCCATACACACCTCCCCTACCCACTGTGGCCCTCCTATCCACTGCAGACGGATAACAACATATGTAACTTATTAGGACTAACTGCATGTGGAATGCTTGCCAAGCAAAACCCTTATTTGAGGTTTTTATTTTTTTGCTTTATTGAATTACTGCATTTGTTTAATTGGAGGCAGTTCCACACTGATCGAGAGGGCTGACATCTGCAATGGCTTACTAAAGAATTTTGCAACTTAATGCCCTGCCTTACGAACAGGCCTGGATTTGTTTTTTTTTTCCCCCCAGCCAGTAGTTACGTCTTCACTAACCACCGTAGATAAGTGCAGTAGCTCCATGCCATGCAGCTTTATATCTTATCACTGATCCGTGTAGTGCTTCTCTTTCTCAAAATAGGACCAATAGCACCATGCGACTCTAAATTTCCCATTGTGTGTGTGTTTGTCCTGTAATGGACTGGCATCCTGTCCAGGGTGCTCCCTTGCCCTGTGTCCTGCTCTTCCTGGGTAGGTTCCAGGTTCACTGTGACCCTGTACTGAATAATCAGCAGCAAGATTGATGCACACACATGGATGGAAGAATGCTGTGTGGATGAAAGCTGGCATTCACACGGATCTGAGCTCTTGGTTTATCCATGATCGCCTATACGCTGTAATGGGTCTCTTTGTCGATAAAGGGCACAGGAAAAAAAAATAGGGGTGGGGGTGGGGGGCAGTCGCTGGTTTGGAAATAAGCGGTCACAGGTTTATGGCCTAGGGGAGCCTGGCCTGCTGTACGCTTAGTCAAGGCGCTTAACCTCAATCGTTTTAGGAGAAACACACAGGCCCATTAACAGCCAAACTGTAAGCCACATAAATTACTGAGAGCAAAAGCAGCTGATGGCTAAAAAGTACAGTGATTAAAGGTTTAGCGGGGAGAGTTTAGGTGAGAGACCGGATTGGTGTAAAAAAAAAAAAAAGTCTCCTTCGAAAACTCTTCTAAAGATCATTTTAAAAATATGATTTAATTCTATTAAAATAAATTCACTTTAATGACAAAGCTAGCCGTGAAGGCTTTTCACACAGCACACGTGAGAGAACTATATGTAGGACGCGACTCGCTCTTGATCTCAACACGCCGGGCGTCTTACTCGCCTTATACCCCTGCAGTCACTGTCGAGCCTCCAGCTCCCAAGCATGGAGTTGCTAGCGTTGCCATGGCAACATGGCGCCTGCTTGAAATCGCTGGCATAGATAGAAGTGTAAACGCACACGTGGAGCGACGTGTCTGTCCGCGTACGAGGGGGTACAGCTGGCACAACGGGCTCAAATTCAAGCCTTCTCCTTCACCGGGGCTCATCTCATAAGGGCGGCAGTGTCCATTAAGTCTTCTGCATTTAAGATTGGGACATCATGGCAATCGTTTTGTTTACCATACGCGTGTAAGGACTGCATGCCACGAGCTTGGAGCCTTTAATCACCATTCAAGTAAATTAGACGATTCTCGGCACTGCCAAACGAACAGGAATAAATTACCGCCATCTCTGTCAGCAACTATTGAGCGTAACTCTTTCTGCAAACCACAAAACAGGAGCAGCGCCATGTTTCGGATCCACATATATATACACACACACACACACACACACACCCACCTACAAAAAAATAAATGAATATGGTCACACACGTGTGTGTATATATACATATATGTACACATATATATGTATATATAATGCATGTATGTATATATGTATAATTTATATATATTTATATATATGGTATTTTTTGTATAATTTTTTTTTTGTATAAAAAATGTATGTATTTTTTGTAAAAGGGCCACAGTCTGTATAACGATCTTTTATCATCAGAATAGGATGGAAGGCAATATCATACTTACAGTGAGACAGATTTCCCCCTCAGTTTCAGGTGATTAATCTTCAGTGACAATACAAATAATAAATTAATTTCTCGAATTATATTTATGTACAAAGTGCAGTCCTAACCACCCGATTTTGGCAAGCATGTACTACTGGCTACAGCAAGTGAGGGGGGACCGCAGGTCTTTGTTATGGGGTCCTCTGGCTACGGGGAGTATTGTGTGACTGCTGCAATCTCCATTTTCAGCTCTTCCCCTGTCAACCACCACTGCTCTCTATCTTAAACCACGCCCATAATGGCCAGGGGTGATAGGAAAAGCTGCAAAAACCGTGTCGTGTGTTGGAGAAAGTTAACTTGTCTGTGCAAGGTCTTAATTGCGAGCTTGAATGAATATGTAAAGTGCCAAGAGGGGGACCTCATTTGAATAGTTAGGGTCTGTCTATGTTTGAGAGGGGAGATGAAGCAGCTCCTGCTGGAATCAGGGGGAAAGCAGAGACTCCAAATCTGTATGACCTGGCAAAACATGGAATGAAACTGGTGCGCTAGGAAAATGAAATTGGGGATCATTCTGAATCTCTCCCTCTGTTTCCTACCTCTTAATTTTCTCTTCTCATCTCTGTGGCCTTTGAGTTGATCTTTCTCTTTTTGAGAATAGGAGCTTGTCTCTTTCCATATCACGCATAAAAAAGTTGGAAAACTCAATTAGAATGCCAAGAAGACATGTTAAAATCCAATAAACAGTAAAAAGACTTGTCAGTCACTGGATTTACACTGCGGAGAAATGACCTGCGGTACCCTGCGCGGTGTGTTCTGCGAGGTGAAGAACATGCGGCTACTTTGACATGCAGATTAATCGTCTCACTCCCTCGGATCTTAGCGTAGCCCAAGGTGACTTTGCTTAGAGAGAGAAGAGCCAGTATTCAGAAGGATGTGTACTGCTGGGAGTCTTTCATGTAGATGACATCTCATACTTACAGTCTGACGTGCAGCTTTCAACTTATACAGCAAAGAAACACACACAAAGCTATATATAGTGCCTATA
>JABFEA020000046.1:4162083-4181037 GCA_019775915.2 Cyphomyrus plagiostoma
CCTAACGTTGTCCTAGTGCGGCGTGCCAACCCCCCTGAACAATCTTAATCTCTAAAAAATATAACCGCTTATCTGTGTGGTACCCCCCCCCCACCACCCCACCCCTGCAGGGACATAATTACACAAACAATGAAGGACGTCTCGGGAGGGAGGAAGAGGCCTCACTAAACTTAGCCAGGCTCCCTAGTTCCAGCATTTATTTGCCCTCGGGAGTTTTGTCAAGTAGGGCAGCGTGGGAAAATGGGGCGCCCTGAGAGGCGGACGGGCGGGCGGGTGTGTGCGCAATGCGGACGGGCGCTGGCGCACCGGGCGAGTTGGGCTAAAAATACACCTTCATTTAAATAATGCAGGAGGGATAGGAGAGAAACAGAGAGAGAGAAAGAGAGCTGCAGATTCCCACATATCGGCAGTGTCTGTGGTATGGAGCGGGGCTGTAAAGCGGGGCTGGCCCGTCGATTACAGGGTCACCATAGGGGGCGCACTTCTTCAGCGCTGGACTTTAGCTGTAAGCCACTACGGCTCCTGTGCCCATTTGTCTAAATGTGGCCCATATTTCAGGATGTCAAAAACTCTGTTCGAAAGCATAAACAGCGTTAGCCTTGATTGGTTATTTGTACAAGTGCGGTGTGAGGGTGACGGCATGGTGTAAACACAGGTGATGCTACAGGACACAGCTGACATCATGGTACTACACCTCAAGATAACCATGTTTCTCTGACTGGCAAAATGGATAAAACAAAATCTTGGTCTGGACTTTTTCTCCCTCGATCTGAATTACCCTCTTCTGCCCACTGCCCTCTCATCCCAATGCTCCACTTAACTCAGATGACATCCTCCACTCAATGTTCCTCCATCTCCAACAACTACAGGCAAAGAATGGGCATGCTAACGCTCATCCTGTTTTTGTACAACATGGCAAAATTTCTCTGCAAGTCACTTTTGTTTTACTCTGTGACGGTATTACGAAGGTACCATTCAGGCAGTCTGCCTTCTAGAATTTTCCCTTATTTTAGGGGCATTTATGGAATCACGTGAAGAAATTAATCCTTCAGAAATTGGGCAAAATTAACATAAACAGGAATGCATGAGGAGTTGGGGCATGCCATGTTGGCAAGGTTTGCCCGGGGCATCTGCTGCCAGGTCAGAACCCAGCAGGTCACTGACCGAGGCGATTTGTCTGCTGCCTGAGCTGATTTCCCCCATGGTGGGAGGACAACTAGACTTCTGATCTACCCCCATAGACAAGGTGAAAGGTCTTCACCTCACCTCCTTTGATTCAGCAAAGGGTTTAGCTCCCACCAATGACAATCCTACAGGTTCACTCATGAGCCTCAATCCCTGCCGTGAGCACCCAGCAAGAAAGGCCCCTGATTTCCAGTGCCACTAATTCAAAGGCTGCCATGTGACATCCATGACCAAGTGACACGAAGTTCAGGCTTAATTCCGCTCTAACTATGATAATTTGTTTGTTTGTATCAATTAATTTGTCTGGCGACTGAGCTAATAGGTAAACTAACTCTTCCTCGCGTTAATCAATGTCAACAGAAGCCAAACACCTCTTCTTGTGTCCGCACTAACCAGAAGCTGAGAACACACCATATCCAGGGCTCCAAATGAAGTTCTGCAAGATCAGGCAAGAACAATTCACATGTCACCATCGATTCAAACAACATGCTTCAGCCAGCTCTTGTTCCACGAAAGTGACTGCACCCTGGATAAGCTGTTTCGAGGCAAATTACTCCCTGTTTATATTTTGAATTGTTGTTGTGAAGTGCAATTAAAGCTTTGTTTGCTGAGGTAAAATATCCAATAAAGAGGAAATCCATTTTGCAGAAACATACCAGCCTTTTTCTAGTGCATGACCAGTGGCAATGGGTCACTCCATTACAGCCAACTGAAATTCCTGCTTTAGCTAATGATTCAACACAATGGTCTAGGTGAAATCTGCACTGGAATCCCAACTAGACAGAAATTACTATGGAGCTGATCTGGAAGGAATTACTCTTTGTTTGAGTCAGAAAAAGCAGGTAATACCTCAATGTGAAATGTGGACTGATAAGATTTACAACTTTCAGGGAGAATGTCCCTACAGAACAGCAAATATTGTCTGACTAGCAGCTGTTTTTGTTTGCACTGGTCTCTTGGACCCTGAGATGTTAATGAAATGGTAAACATGCTTAGACACAAGTGATGCTTTTCAAATCTCTCTTTCCGTCTCAAAAACACGCACAAATGCAAAGCCTATATTATCACTCTCTCAAACACAAACAAGCTAAATAATTTCTTGCACCCCTCCTCACGTAAACACACATGTATTTCCAAGGACACAAAATCTGCGTAAATACTACATAGCTTATATTACATTAAGCATGCTCAAAAAAAAAATTTAAAAATCACCCGCTGCTTCCCATGACTTCTAACAGTGCTCCTGCACAAACTCCAATATAGTTATGGTATATCGCTTTCTACACAACGTGACTCAAATGCTAGTTCCACCCGTGTGACAAGGAGGAGTGGGGAAATCATCAGGTTAAGTAACTACAAAAATGGCCCAGAACATAACAAGATGACGAGAAATGAATGAGAAGCACATTTACCGTACATATGAACCAACATCATAACTTTACCTAAATAGGACCAATGTTCAGCAAGTATCTCATCCGCTTTCCCGATTAACCCAAGTTTGTGGGATCGCTTGGTCTTCCTGCCTTGCCCATTTCTGGCTCAAAGTAGTAGGGTTAATTGGCTCACACTGACAATGCCATTTTCTAAACACAATAACAAGCTCATCCATTATCCAAACAATGCAAATCAGCACTGACTCACTTCCTTCCACTAATCTTGGAAAATAATTGCATTGCTAATGGGGACACGGGTCGGATTGTCAGGCTTCCGATCCACTGACGGAAAGAGCCACCCCCCCTTCCGTTCTGCCATCTGTTGCCGCTGGCGAGGAGGCGTAACATTGTGAGAGACCGTGCAGGATTCTCATGAACTGAATCATCCTTGGTGTACTGGCATTTATTTCAGTTCTTGAGCATTTCAGGAGGGGAGAACGTTGTAAGCAAACATCCCTTCCATTTTCCACTTTAGCGTGCCTCTAGTCCAGACTGAAGCGACATCCTCAGGGGCTCCTAGGTCTATGGGTGTAAGGCCGGTAACAACGCAGGATGGGTCACAAACCCATCACAGGGCACACATACACACCTACGGGCAATTTGGTCACTTCAATTAACCTCAATATGTTTTTGGACCATGGGGGTGACCGGAGTACCTGGAGGAAATCCCACAACATGGGGCAACATGCAAACTCCACACACGGAACTCCGGCAGAGACTTGAGCGCAGGTCCCAGAGGTGTGAGGCGACAGTGCTTACCACTGCACCACAATGCCACCCCGATATGCTATTTTTTGTTAAATCATGTGACTTCTGGGAGGGGGGGTAGCTTATACTGCAAGTGGCATTATTTCATTGTAATTCAATTATTTAAACATCAAACAATAATTTGAAACTCTTTTATATTAATCTTCCCACCTTCCCCGATTAAGCTTCAGTGAAAGCTGCTAGCAAATAAATCTGCTTACTTCGTCTGAATTAAATTATCTTTTTAAAGTGAAAAGGAGCATCAGCCAGCCAGCCAGCAACACGACAAAACTGGGAAAGTGAGTCTGGGTGAGTGCGATGTTTTGGTAGGACGACGACGACGACGACGACGACGGGCTGCTACCCCCCCCCCATGGACTGGCTCTAGCATCTGGCTTCTTTTCGGTCTTCATTTCCCAGGTGTGCCTCTGCACACCGCAGAGCCCGCACACTGACCAGTGTGCCGCAAGGTAGCACGTAATGCAGCAGAACTGTGTCCGGCGCGACCAAACACAGCACAGGCTATCCTGTTCACAAGAGCACAAATCAGTTTTTCAATAACACTGAGAGTCTCATTGTTTAGCACATCCCAATAGTAGTGCCAGAGCTGCCTATAGAAGATTACAGCATCAGTTTTGGAAACAACAAAAACCTGGAGAAGACTGTGCAAGGGTCAGTGTTGCCTGCAGAAGATTACAGTGTCTGTACTGACAACAGAAACCAATAGGTCACTGCTACAAAGGGTCTATACCAGGGATTCTCAAAGTCCCAACCATGGTTCAGTTCCAGACCAAACTGCAAGTTAATCTAGACCCGGCTGGTAATGCCTCTTAAGAACCAATATGTTTAATGTAAAAAGGCTTAACATGGTTTGAAGTATAGAAATACCATGCCATTATTGTTATATACCAATGTTTACATCGAGAGGTGTTGTTAATTCATTAAAGTTTATGCAATGTTTTGTTAATGAAAATTGTTCTGGACCTCAGACTTTTATCAGATATTTGTTATGGACCTTTGATGAAAAAGTTTGAGAATTGCTGGTCTACGCAATAGCAGATGGTGCTGTTAGTGTTGGCAAAAGAGGGTTATGTTAGGCGATGTGCTGTTGTCAGTGCTGCCAATTAAAATATGTAACTGTCCGTAGCTCCTATGGAGGCTTATAATCAGCGTTGGATAACAAATTTGCTTGGCTCCACTCTGGCCTCACTGAGTGACAGGACATCCAGGCCTCCAGACAGACACAGTTGTGCACATCGGCGTCCAAGCTGTGCTTTTTGGAAGGCTGTGCTGTCCCCTTCAGAGCAGCATCCCGTGCCAGTCCAATCAGTCGATGTTCATCACACTTGGTGCAATGAGCTGGCGGCAGAACGGAAACACGGTTACGACAATAATGTGAAAAGGCAGTTTTCAGACTGCGCCACCGACCACACAAGTTACAGCAGCTAAAAAAAGGGGGTTCTAACCAATGGGTGGGGCTTCTGCACTGCCGCTGTTCCACAAATCCACTAGCAGCACTGCTGTGGTAGCGGCAGGTCTTAATGAGCGAGCGCTGCGGGGGGTGAGTCTCGGCAGCGGGGGCAACGGACCGCGCAGCTAATTTAATTAGCGCCTATGACCTGTCACAGAGCCATCGTTAGAGCCCAGGCCAAGGGAACAGAACGGCTCTTCCAATCACCATTTATTTTAGGCTATAGCGGCTAACACGCTTAGCATGAGATGGTAGATTTAAAGCCAGCTATCAGCAGGCAGGCTAATGAAATGAACTATTCCTCCATGCGGCGCCCCGAATGAGTCCGAGCGACGGGGTGAGTCCCAGTGAAGCAATTAATGTAAAGGTCAGACGATGCACTTATCTTAACATTTCAAATATTAAAAAAAATTATAAAAATAAATGTTGACAATTGCCAGGGTAGCCTCAGGTGCAATGGGCCTATGTGCAAAATGAAACGCATAAGGGCAGATTCATGGCATTTCACAGAGATTTTCGTTTCACCAAGTGTTAATTTAGCAATTCGAGACGCTGATCTGGAAGGAGAAGGTGGTGAGGACTCAGGCTGTGGGGATGGAAACATAGGGGGCAGTAACAACACTGAAAGCTTATAGCACGGCACCAACATGCTAAAATAAACAGCAACAGGGCAGGTACATGTGGGGGGGGGGGGGGGCAGGCCCTTTCACCCAAACAATTGAAAGTGCCCCGCTTCCCCTTCCCGAAAAGTCAGCGCAAACCACTGCAACAGGGTATGAAAAACACAAACCAACCTGTTACTTTGCTATGGGTTAGCAAAGATAATGGTTTTAAATGCCATTGATCTGGGGAAAAACTGTCAGATTGGCTAATTAAACACCTAGTATTATCTCAATACTCTCAGCTGTCATTTGTGATAGTGAAAGGGAGGTAAACACTGAAATTTGGTGAAATTCTTATTGAATTTGCCATTTTCGTGTTACCAGGTTAGATAACCATCGGATTGAATCCTTCCCCAAGTGTAATTTACGCAATCCCCTCGAAGGACATCTCTCAATCAATGCCACTGTTTGCATCTCTTTTGGGTCTAAAAAGCTATAATTACAACAATCAGGTTGCCAACAGAAGGTAGAATTTCCCTTTTAAAAGCAGATGATCAGGGTTTTTTTTTTTTTCCTCCACTTGAATTTGTTTTTCTTCAAGTTGTTTTATTGATCAGTCAGATGGCCTCATAAGGCTTTGCAAGTCGTTTCATTCCTCCTGGAAACTGACAGATGTTATCCACGCTGTTGGTACAAGCAGCTATTCATGACCAGTGGCCTATGCAGAGTTGCACAGCAGTCTACAGCTGAAATGAAGCTCACCAACAGACCCTTTTGCTTTCTCCAATTCTGGGACAACAGATGTGTCGCCAACTGTAGGCTCCGAAGTGTAGCATTTGCCGGTAGCGTTTACCGAGTGGTTTGTGAACCTCCAGTCAGACAGACTTTGGTTCAAACCGATGTTCCTCAGACAAACAGGGACGACCATTAGCGCATATCGGAAGGTTGTTTTCCATGGGGCTTATGTGTTTATTTCTGACTGATTACGGCTGCCCGTCCCCAGCATTTGGCTTAAATAGCCTGTCACTGTAACAGATCGCTCCTTCAGAAAACCCCCCCGGTGAATAACCCTCATGCAGCCCCACAGAAACTCCCCTTCCCCCTACTTTGACTCCAGGGGGAGGTGCCAGCCGTGATCTATAGGCCACCATGTTGGGCGAGGGTTGCCAGCACCGTTCGCAGTGACCTCTACGGCAACGCTGAAGGGAAGGCGGGCGCACTCGCTTCCACGGGGGGAGATAAACACCTCTGGAGCCTCTGTGGTGCACTGAAGACCTGCTTCCATTTCTCACTGCTAAGCATCCTCTTCAACCCTAGAACCAGCCTCGACCAGCCACAAAGATGACTCCTCAGCAAAGAGAGTCCAGCATGGATATTCCCTCAACCCACCAAAATGTCACGCTTAAAATATACCCAATATAAAAAAGGTGGCTGACATATAACTGACAAAAACATTAAAAAAAAAAAACTTTGCACTGGTATAATGACGAGATTATACGGAGTATAATTTTCTTTATATCTTCTATATAAATTTGAAATTGACGACTAGAAATTACTTAGTCATTGCCCTAAATTCTTCTCACTTCAATATTATGTGCTTGAAGCACGATGAGATGTCCAAATGTACCAGCGTCTACAAATGAAGCCATGCTCACAAAAAAAAAAAAAAAAAAATCAATTACAGTTTCTTGTAACAATGAAGACATCTACATCAAGCAAATCATTTACTGGATAACCAGGGGTAAATGCGAGTTATGACAGATTGTCAAATACGGTTTGAGGATCTGCCCCTTCAGCGACAGTACATAAATCTTGACAAAAACACAGCAGCAGATCATTAGCAAGGACAGAGGCAGAGGGGACTTTCGTTTAGCAGATCATGCCAGTCTGTTTACCTACAGAAAATCGCAGTGCTATTGAGTTCGGATAATGATCTAGGCTTTTCTGTTTGCTGCAGACAAGCATTTTTACCTCTGGTAGACATCCCTTAGGTCATCCTATAATTGCAGACTGCGACCCTCTGCTGGATGCACTGTTATGAAAGATGGATGGATGGTTCGCATCAGCATTAAATGCACAAAAACATGGCAGGAATATTCATACTGAAAACATGCAATAACAGCTGTAATGTCCTGGATCAGGTGGACCTCAAAAGGGGAGTTCCTGAGCCAATAACAGTGAAATAAGAGACAGCTTAATTGAGGATTCCATGCCATACTTATCCCCATGGACTGTGTTGTTTCAATACCCCACTCATGCAGGATAATTTTGTCAACACTGGGGTGCTCAGGTCCGTTCAGCACCCAACCCTTAAATCTCTGCCTACTGTTCACAGACCTCCGCGTCTGGCCATCTGGCAGCTGACAGAAGCCATGAGAGAGGAACCCCCCACCCCTAAATGGAGCTCCTCCAAACATTCAAAACGTTGATTGGAAACTCATGAAGGAAATTTGTTCTCTGAAAGACACATGCTATTCCAGGAGTGAGCAATAATGCCTTATATAATACAGGGCTGGTTAAATAACCATGTTCAGGAAGGAATCTCACCTTTTTCCCCAAAGGATTTTTTTGTGAAAGTTAATTTTGTGTTGGTGTCTCCATGTGGCTCCATTTACAGTACAGGCTTTGGCATCAGAAAAACAGCAAGGACTAATCAATGAAGTACTGAGTTAACGTTATGGTAACAGTTCTAATGAATCCAGGAGTGACTGGCAAGACGGTGCCTTACATTTTCAGTTAAACAAGCAGCAGTCTCTACTGTGAAATAATATCGACCTTTGCTCATTCTGTGCTTCAATTTGATTCGAGGCCAAATCTAGTTGGAAGCATGAATGCTAACAGAATAAAGAATTTTAGGGAACAAAGAAAGGACTATTTCTGCTATATTATACTGAAATTAACAAACTAATGAAAAAATAATTTGAGCCCTTTGACTAACCCCCTTAACCAAATAAATCAAATGCACAAACATGTAGACAAATGCATTGCATTATCAAGCGTGTTAACGGTGTCACTGCCTATGTGGATTTGGCACTAGGTGAGGGCTATGATGGTGCCCGCCAGACTGTGAACTTGCCATGACCCCGTGGCGGGTGGATGGGCAGGCCTTTCCTGCCAGCTCGCCTTCCAATCTGTCACCCCCTGCCCCGTGGAGGTGGGGCCTTTCCGAAAAATCTTGGAACCCTGCTAAACTGAGACCTCATTCAATGAACGTGGCTTCAAAGGCTGTCCTCACTGCTTGGACCAAAGTGTCTGAGCTCTGCCATTTACATGTTTTAATATTTTCACATACATGGATATATTTCCAGCACACACACACCTTCTGCCCATTAGACCCACCCATCCATCCATCTTCCCCTAACCTGTTTTCTGTGCAGGGTCACAGTGAGCTCAGAGCTTATCCTAGGAAGCTTGAGTAGGAGGCTTGGGACATTGGCCCATCACTGGCCACACGGATGGACCCCTGGAGCCTCCAACTACCAATTGTAATTTGGTTTATTTATACCATGCAGGTATCAGTCCGCGCTCAGAGATCTGAAAAGTAGATCATTACAGCCATCATTACAATTGACTGGAGTGATGTTCCTTTCTCATTTCAATCCCAAGGCTTTTCTCCCTGGTAAAGGGTGATATTTGCATTAGATGTGTTACATTGCGGGTATGCTGGCTTCATGTTTCCTTCCTTTGTTTTGTCTTCTCCCCAGTTATTTTGCGCTTTTCACCTCTAAAAAAACTTCAGAACCGCCCGTCAGCTGGACACTATAATGAAACATAATCAGGAGAGATGCATCGACATGGGCCTGTCGACAGGAAGCGACCAAAAAAAGAAACGCGTGCAGCTCTTCATCCTCCCACCCGGTCTGGCAGAGACACCTGAGTCCCTTTTCTTTTTAATTATCCTCACGGAGAGCGGCTGGCTCTCCAGCTCGTTAACCACTATTGTTTCTGCCTGCTTTTGTTCTTTTATCAAGGTCTGACGGAACGTGACGAGCCATGATTCCACCACTGCAGAGGCGCCCAGCCTCCTTTGCCTCAACACTGACACAATCTGCCCCGTCGCCGACTCGAGGATCGCGCAAAATCACCTCATCCAACCCTCTGTCAGCTGTCAGAAAAGCAAAGGAGATTTAACGGCTGATTTTGGAGAAGCACCAACTTCTCTTCAATGACCTCTAATCCCTGATGGCCCGTTCCTGCCGTCAAATCATTTTTGCTTCATTTTTCTCAATCCGAGTAAGTGTTCATCAGATGTATTCCAATCGTCCAATTACGCAGTGACCCATTTCTCAGCTCAGTTTTCACTGGAATTACCAGCTTGATTTCACTTTCAAAACTGCATTTTGCTTTAAGGACTGTTAGCACTTTACTTTCAGAAATGATGACATTACTGCTGAACATTGGTGTTAACAGGAAAAAATGAATATGACTAACCAAAACTTCAGGTGCACAGTTGAGAGCAAAGAGCTTTATTAAAGCCGTTTCATCCAGTGTTACCAACATGGGAACCTATGGGGTACCTACAGAAAACGACTGCAACCATTAAAGACTGGACCACAGGAAAGACCACCCCATTTGACTTAAAGACTAGTAAGTGAGGGAAGAAAAGACAATCTGAATTGGTTAGGAAAGTTGCCATCATGGTATTGGGCATGAGTTCCAGGATGCCTTGACTGGAGTTTGGTGACTGCCCCTTTCCTGCAAAAAGGCAGAAATACACTGGGTTTTGAGAAGCAGTTGGAGGCAATGGCAAGACATACTGAAAACAGGGATAAGCGTTCCACGTGCTGGAATCAACAGCTGGTGACAGGAAGGGGTTCATTTGGTGAGTTATGGGTGGACCTTAAATCAGATTCCAACAGACTGCGCCCATAAACTGGCAGATTCTTCCACTCTTAGTTTACGCTACCATGTCTCACCTTACTTTCTCATGTATAGGAATCCTCTTCTCACACTCCACTGCTTGGCACAGTTTATTTAATCAGGGTCGTGGTTAGAGAGGGGCATGAGGCAGCTCCGGTTCAATACAAGGGCCAAACAGATCCCAGATCAGTGCTGGCTGAGAGGCAAGGTGCTGCTGTTCACCACTGCGGGTCCAGGCCCTATTTACTCGCTCATTCATCACTCCTATCTAAATGCTAAACTGAAACAGACCTTGAGGGGAAAAACGGCCTCCTAGGGGTGGGGGCAAATTCTGCTGTGCTACTTATGATTACTGCAATAGATAGTGGCAAATAATCCCAGGTATTGGTAGTAAACAGCCATAAACGGTGTACAGACAGAGGGGGGCCAGCTAGTGCTATGGGTAGACATACCTGGGGGCTGAGGTGCAACAGCCTGCCTGTTCACTCCTGCATAGAAGCTCTTGTTAACTTTTTTTGCACATCACAGTGGTGCCTCAGAACACAAAATTTATCCTTTCAGAACTCCGGACCGAATCCTAAAAAGTTCAAGTTCTGATCAGATTTTCCCCATAAGAAATAATGGAAAATCAATTAATTGGTTCCCAGCCCCAAAAAATTACACAGAAATGTGTTTTTTTTTTTTTTTAGTATTTAAACACAAAATGGACCATCACATCATCCGGACAAAACCCAAGAAAAGCATATGCTGTACTAAACACATCTAAGCACATTTATCAAAACAGTCATTTTTAAAGCAAGTAAATAAATCTATCCAAACAATTTGTAAAGTAAAAAAAAAAAAAACAACGTGCGCTGCCCCAATCGTCCACTCCTTCCGTGTGCCATGCCTCCTCGTTAACCCCGTGTGGAATCCCCATGTGATCAGCTGTTTCCGGTTGTTGTCATTAGTCCTCTGTATTTAGTCCGTGTTTCAATTTGTTTCCCCAGTCTGATCATTGTATTGTCCGTCTGTCTTTTGCCTGCCTTACCTGTAGTTAAACCCCGTATTCCCCAATACCCTGACGTCTGAGCCTTTGTTTCTGTTCCATCTCCACTGGGCACAACAATATTATTAAAATTAAAATGTATTAATGGTTATTATTATTATTAAAATTAATAAGAAATCTATTTTAAATGCATTTTATTATATACTGTTACTGTCCATCATTGTTTAAATGTATTTTTACTGTCTAATATGTATTCAGGTAGTGTAACCACGCATGATCACATCATAGCAAATGCGTTTTTTCTGTTTAAGGCATGTTTGCAGGTGGGGGCGACTGCAGCGCAATCAAGGCTCTACTGTCCATGGTGAAAGACACATCAAAACAATCGCCAGGAATGATAAAGACGTACGTCTTGTGGTGTTCGCAAATGGCGAACACCACAAGAGCTATCCATCAGACGAAAATGCATTATCAGGAGCCCTGCACGAGCACGGGCCAAGGCAGTGGGACCATTAGTCTCAAACACTCACGCCATCCCGCTCTCCACCTCACCGCAGCTGTTATGACTAATGTTCAGGCCAATAGGAGCTGATTTAAAGGTGTAACTTTCTTTGATCACCGACTGATGCTCCACAAATCATCTCTGCTTCCCTGCTCCCTGCGGATCAACTGTCACAGGCTTCCTGCTTCTTTATCAATAGAGCACAGGTGCTTCTGGGTGGGGGGAGGGCTCTTTACAAATTGTGTATAATGGGTCGGGAGGGGGGAATGGGCTGTCAAAGGAGCCTATTTTGTGAACATCTTGTACCATGTTGGCGTTTCCAGTCCATTTGTGTTCATCAATTATAGAGTAAGACCTTCAACCCTGGGGAGGGGGGCACTGAGTGTTCTCCCACTGAACCACGGCGGCTACATCCAAACTCCATTGTGCAATGGCCAAAAGCAAACAGCAGCCAGCTGCATAATCTATGATCTGCCCTTACTAAATGCCCATAAGGTGGGTTTTAGTTTCCAAATCATAATGAGTTCAAAGGGGTTACAAGGAGTTCCAGAAGGCCAAGGAAATACAATGCGTAATATTCCTTGCTGCTTGAAATGCTGTCAGGTTGCAAAATGTTAATTAAAATCTTAATTCTTTCTGGAAAGCTGTCCTGGCCAATGACCATTGTTAAAGGAGGACACTGGTGGGACTATGAAAGCCCAGTTCTCTTTAAACCAGTCATAGGATTCACACAAAGCCACACCCATAAATCCCAGCATTCCTCCCCCAAACCCCAGGACAGGAAGTGAGGCAGCCAGCCATTTTTGAAAAAGCACAGTGGAAATCTGACGGAGAGAGGGTACAGAGACATTACCCTCAGAGTGTTTTGAGACAAACGCTTTTCATTACTGTCAGTATTGTCTTTTTCAATTTGCGGAAGCAGCTCGGCAATACTGTCTTGGATGCCGAATTCGATTGCAGGGCCATGGCGGCGCAACAAATCGCGAAGCCTTTCGCTGGGTATAAACTGCAGCGAGCATCAGCACCACCTCAGGATTGCCACGCCTCATCTTTTATTCAATCCACTCCTCAAGAAGGAAGGAGAGAGAAAAAAAAAAAAAGAGGCAGGCGAGAAGAGGCAAAAGCCAGGAAATATAATTTATCTCTTATGCAACTTGATGAATCTTCACTGGCTGGCTAAACTATTTATGAGTTGCACGGCTAAATTCTTTCATGCATTTTCCTCTCCTTGCTGCCGCTCCCAAATCTAATTCGGCCACCGAAAGTTATTAGCATTTTTCCTCCCTGTACCGGCATCCATATTTTATGAAGCGAGCAAAGTCATTTAGTGACGCGGGTTTGCCATTGTGAAAATGATCCGGCTGCGAATGAGGGGGGCCGGGAATGATGACATGGGCCAGGTGAGCTTCACAGAGCTCCTGTCTCCGTGTCTGACACACAAATAGCTGCAGGTCTGTGCACAGAAGGAAAGTAGGGGGGGGGGCAAAGGGAGAGACTAGATCTTAATGCCTCCTCCTGTATTTTCTGATGCAAAATTTTTTACAATTCTTTACTGACAATACAAAAAGAAATTAGCTGGTGATAAACTATCATCAACACAGGTATGTTGTTAATCAGTGCGTTTAAGCAGTTCTTTTGTAGAAACTCTAACAGTTTAAAATCTGTGCTACTGATTGTCAGACATCAATAAATTTAAAACCTTCAACCTGTCCCAGAGTCAAAAACACATTTTATGGGAATGTCTTGGGATCTGTAACACATGGCCTAGCACAGAAACATGAGGGCTGTTGGCTGATGCACGAATACCAGGCACACCTTCCATTATTCACTTTTGTACAAGTGTAAATTATTCTTTGTGAAGCTTTAACGCAAGATCATCCTAGACGAACACCCCTCCTGAAAATAGCACTCTGTCTTTGCCGAGCGGGAGTGATACTCAGTTTTGTTTCTTCTCTCCAAATCTTTCATGATGAGACAGAGCGGCAATAACAAATTGCAAGTGACTCCCACCTCTCACCCCCCAAATAAGAGAGGAGAGTGAATGATAGGTTTAGCGCCGTAGGATGGAGTTCCTTATCCATCTTCAGTTTATCTCTGTGCCCCAAGCTCTCCCGTTTCATCATCCTCCTTTTTTGGCGAAATGCTGGAGATGCCCCCACCAGCTGCAAGGAACAGGGATCAACCGTCGGCGGCCAGATCATCCCATCCGCCGTCAGGATGATCCGTCCGGCTTTCTGCCACAGATTAGCCCTCTTGGCTCTGTGTGCCTGTTTTTTTTTCCCTCCTGACTGTGACCAGGTAGCCGTAGGGATTTGAAGGTGTTTCTATGCTTTGCTTCAAATCTCTCTGTGGGGATCCAGGTCAGAGGTAAGGTCAGTCCTGTCTAGGACTACCCATGGTAGCTGTTTACCATCATCCTCACAGGTTTGTAAAACAGCTGTGGGATAAAAGTGTGTTAAATTGGTTACTTAAACAATTAAAAATTGACTGAGTAATGACATCCCTCCTCAGAGAGCCATTACAGACCAATCCTTCTGCTATCGGCCACCTGTGAACCTTGAAAAGAAGTGCTGGGCTTTCATCTTCGAGCTGAGGTTTGAAGAGGCTAGCTCCCATCTGCTTGCATGAAACACAAACCAAAAAAAAAAATTACATACACACACTGCCTGCGAGAGATCCATTAAAATTCAGATAATAGCTCCAAAATATGCTTCAGTTGTGTACAAGTGTGTTTACTTAGCAAAATGAAAATCATGTCCTCATTCGATCATCCCACACTGAAACATCTTAAATAAATAAATAGATAAATAAAATGGTATCCCCTTCAAAGCAGGCAAGGGAAGCAAACAAACAAAAAAAATCTTGGCCCAGGACCTAAACTTCCATCTCATGGTATTCAGTTCCATTACAGCAGGAACCAAAAATAGCCTGTGTACTGTGGGTGGGGCGCAGACCTCTTGGAGTGTCGTGGATTACCGTGGATGAATTGGCATGTGGCTCTGATGGTGAGAACTAGACAGCCCCCCACCCCCCACCCCAGTGAGCAGAGACTCATCAGCCCAAACAGGCTGCCATTATCCAGTCCCTCTGGGACAAGGAGGGGACTGCCAGGATTCTAGATCACATCAGAATAAAGTCCAGACAGATGGACGTGGACCTGGCTTGCAGGAGCTGCAGCCCATCGGCGTGATGGAAACAGCCCAAGACCTTGACGTTTTCGAGGCGGCCATGTTACCACATCAGAAGACTACGTTAGTTAAACTCAGACAGACACGAGGAGTTACCCTGCAGAGGCTCTCTAGTGAGAAGCCTGCTTAAGCGAATGTGCAGGCCAGCCATCCGCAGCATTTACACCGTTTCCCGCCGGTCGCAGCAATGCGGCCACCCAGGGACTCCATTTCAGGCCTATCGTTGTAGGCAACCATAACTTTCACAAGTTAGAGCTTCACATTTTGAGAGTCTCCAGCCTGTGGCAAGGAGACAACAGTGACATGTGACATCAATGACTCCTCACTGCTCTCGTCACTTCCAAGCCGTCCAAGTGACCACAAGGGAGCACCGAACCATCCAGAACCAATCCAATCGGACCTTGCCACAAGATTCTCCAGATGTTCCAGCAATATTGGGTGCCCGCTATTACATACTTGAATCAAGATGGGGAGACATTAAGAATGGGGGGGGGGCGAATTCCTCAGCTCAGCACCCATACACAACAGCTTGCAGATCAATTTTTAATAAGGGCTCTTGGCTTCCCAGGCAAGCCTTAGAAAAATATTTTAATCAGGAGCTCCTGCCGGCTCTTTGTCTCCTACCTGATTAAGTTGGAGATGGCTCGATCGATGACGATACGTGATGTGCGTTCCAAGCAGGCACAGTGAAGGCGGACGCATCCCTGAGGTCGCGCGACCAACGCCATCACATCCACGGATTGGTAGCTACTGGGGACCTGTGACGTCAGAGGTTACAGTGCCAGCCAGGACAGGAACAGAACACAAGGTAGGCCTAGAAGCCTCACCAGGCACCCAAGGCACTGTGCACAGCACACAAATAAGCCTCCGCCACCTTAAGGCCACCTGCTGGGCAAAACCTGAAACATTTTCACACCAATAACCAAACCATTATACTCAGGACAAGAACCCCCCACTCCCACTTTGTCCACATCAGGGCTATTATTGTGTAGAAGCACAGAAAGGGGGAGTCAGTGTGTGACGTGCACAAAGGGCAGCACTGAAAATCAGGCCGGACAGGAGAATATCCTCTCTGGTGAACGTTTATACGGCTAACAGTGAATCTTCAAGATCTATAAACTATTCATCGAGTCCAGCACGCTGCATAGGGACCTGCCGCAAGCCGCTCCAGGGGACCAACGTGCAGTTTCCATGCAAGTCTTTCAGACGACACCGGCGGGTGTGTGTGAATGGCTTTGGAGCCTGCAGGCTGGCTTACTGTGGCCCCACCCATCAGCAATAACTCAAGCGCAAACGCCCCCAGGCCTGGATTCTTGAACCCAGAACCCTCCCAACGCAAACAGAGCCAAAAGCAGGACATGCCCCCCCCCCCTTCCTGGGGGCATGGGGGCAAAAGGTACTGACAGAATGAATAACCCATGAGCAGCGTGGTAATGAAGAGAGCACAGTCACCGCATAAACGTTACTTAAAAGGAACCGTGAAGAATCCATCAAAACATGCACTCGGGGAACGGGGGTCTTTGAAAGATATTCAGTCTCCCCCCCGGCTTCCCTCTGAAATGGTATTAACTATATCCATCCAAAATGCAGAAACCTGCTTTTATCTCATGAGTGCCCCCACTGGCAGGAAACTCTAGGGTGTCACGGGGGAAAGGGGGAGATAAACGAGACCACCAACAGAGCCCTTGACCAAGTTCAGAATCTGTTCAGCCCATCCTCACTCTTCCACCCTGTATCCTCTCTTCCACCCTTTACCAACCAACCAATCTCATTGTTTGCTGCAAACTCAAATGTTTTTCTTCTAATCAGAATTTGGACTGTTTCATGGCCATTCCTGTATTTCCAACTTGTGCACAATAATCCCATTTTCATTTTCGCGACTGGTGGCACCTTGTTGCCATCCTCATGTCCCTGTGTGTCCCTGCCCATCCCATCTCATGCTATCAGCCTCATCTTTGCCAGGGCCTAGTCGCCCATAATCACATATTAAAAATTTAATTACACTTGCATGCAGCGTTGCATTCTACATTTGATATTCTGCTCTGGTGTGCCAAGGAGAGGACTGCGCTAAACGGAGGCTGATTTATTGATTTGCGTGTTGCTCTCAGCCACCTCTTTCCACCCGCTCCTTTGTTTGCCACGTGAAAAACTGAGGGGTCTCACCACGTCTCCCGGTAACGAATAGCAGGACGAAACCGTGGACCACGTCCTGGGGGCATGCGGACAGCTCCTTGACGCCTGATTTACACGGAAGCTGAAATGAGCCTGAGCGGAAGATCAAGCCGCGTCCAATTCGATCTGCCACTCTGCTGTTAGCGGGTTACCGTTGCGTGTAGCCTCCTATCCTCCATATACCAAGGATGAAGAAAAAAGGAAGGCTGGACAAAACGATCCTGAACGTGACGATGGGTAATACGCCTCACTGTCTGCCACGATGCCCCTGTCAATCAAGCCAGGCACTCCACGGCTGCTGGTCTTTGACCTCGATCTTTCTGTCAGCGCTTCAGATTGCCTTTGGTGGTGGTGGTGGGGGCACATGGCAATCTCAAAGAAACTGACTTTCCCTACAGAATCTTCCAGCCGAGCAAGGAGAGCACAGCCAGGTCGCTGCTTAAACAGCACACAGATTCAAATCACAACAGAAGGCTCAATGGCATCTGTGACTTTTAGCCCCGCCCCTCCACTATCCATTTCTCACCTCTTCAATGCAACTGCTTAGCTCATGCATCAATAGACAAATCCAGTGTGTCCTTTAACCTTTTAAACTAGAGTCTTCTCCAGCTTGCTGAGATCCCCCCCCCAAGCCTGCCATTCATAACAGGGTACCACAATAAGGGTATTTTTCCACCACACCAGGTACCATACTTTTGGTTCTTAGAGAAGGTACCAAAAGTACGGTACTTCGTTTTGGTTTTCCACTGCCGTAAAAACTGGTACCGGCGGCGAATAACATCACAACTTGAGACGGCGTACATCTGACCAAATTTGAAAAATGCCTGCGGCATATTATAGGACTGGACGACAGGCAATATTAATACTGATGTCGCATGTTATACATCACTAGTCAGATTAAGAACATCCTTAAGAACACCGCACAGGGGATTTAAAGTTTTGCTAAAATATTTTTACTCTTACTTTGTCATAGGGAAAAAAAACTTAAATTTGCAAGCTGTGCAATTTTAATTATTTCCTTTATAGATTCTTATATGTTTAAAGTTTTACCTTTTGCCATGAGTGCTGAATGCAATCTCAGAGACAATTGTGATCATTTTCATCCTTGCTGGTTAAAAATCACTCGATGGCGGGTTTGAGAGAAATGTATTAACTCTTTTGTTTCATAAAATACCCCAATATTTATTACAACAAAATCACATTGCTATATGTAGAATTAAAAAATATATCAATTAAATCACATCGCTAGGACAACACACAATATGCATGCCGCATTACTATATTCAACAAATATATAAATAAAATATTATATATGTTGCGTCCTGCGACGTCCGCTCCGTTTGAGCCTCTCGTGTGTGCCACGCCCACCTCGTTACCTCCTGTGATCACCCATTGTTTCCACCTGTGTGGCACCGCCGCACGCCAGTGTCGTGCTTTGTCCCATGTATTTAGGTCTGCGTCTGCGTCTTTTCCGGCAGAGGCGGCATAAACGTTGTTTATGTGAGTGTTGTGCAATAAACCCTTGTTCGTCCCAGTTCGCCTGCCTGGATCTTACCTTTGTTCGCCCGGCACACACTCGCGAATGCAACAGTATGCCGCATCTCCCGAATGCCACGCAGCAGCAGAACCAACGCCATCGGATGGAACTGCTGCAAACCTGTGTGTCCTTGCTCGCCCAACCAGAGGTGCAGGAAGACCCGTTGGCCCTGGAGCTGGCTACCCGGGGCCAGGAGCTCCTGGAGGAGGAGCGCCCTCCGGGACAGCAGTACCCGCTGCAGCGGGTGCGCCGCTACCTCTGGAGCCTGC
>JABFEA020000046.1:4198461-4208563 GCA_019775915.2 Cyphomyrus plagiostoma
CCCCCGGACGGCCTCCCCCCCCACAATTTGTTTTTATCCCCGGGGTGGTTTTTGCAAGCCTAAGAAAATTGGGCCCGGCTTAACCAAACAACGGGCCCCCCCCCCCCCCCCCCCGTCAGTCCTCGAGGTCTACAGTGCCATGAGTTATAGAACTACATCTCAGCTGGCCCCCGATTTGCACTTGAAACACTGGATGTGCAGGGTACATTTGTCAAAGTAATGACTTCGATAAGGCAATTAAAAGCAAAGACAAAACAAAAACATGGCCACATTGACCTGTGGTCCGTGAGGACTGCTTTTACCCATCCTTGTGCGGAATACAACCGTAATAATGTTGTCATTGTTGAAATAGCTGAAGAGCAGATCCCTTTAGCTGGAAAACCAGGGTTTTGTTGTTGTTGTTTTTAAAACAAAACAAAAAAACAGAAACACGTAGTTCAGTTTCACAAAATCACCTCGGGCTCCAGCTTCTTCTGTCACCTCCCTCAGGATCCGGAACATTCCACGACACTTCAGCGATTACACACAGACAGAATAGTAGATGATGTTTCCACATCTTCAGCCCTCTCTGAGCAAGTCTCCAGGCCCAGGGAGAAAGCCGGCTTTCCCACTGCAGCCCAAACATCTCGAGTTTTGCCCACACTACAAACGAGGCTGTGCACAGATATTAAATATTCATTAATGTCTGTCTCAGTAAACAAACATGATTCACAGGCAGTGTAATGTATTCACATCTCTTTGTTATTTTTTCATAATTATTGAATTGGAAACCTGAGCTGGTAAAAATTGTGTTTGTAAATTGTGGAAGTGGGTTGTTCTGAAGGAGAAACTTCCCACCTTGTCATGAGGTGGACCCCTGACCCCTGGAATATTTTAAGGCATCAGCAATCCATGTTGACCTACTAGTGCCTGCCACTTTGTGGACAAGGCTTCAGCAGTACAGCACTGCTGTAAAATGTCCACTAGAGGGTGACATCACTGATTAGCCCCCCCCCGCTCCAAGCCCCCCCTCTCCATTCCACTCAGAAGGCCCATCTAATCAGCACAGAGACACAGATAATAGTCAATGAGAAGCAAAGCATATTCAGAGTGTATCACGGAATAAAAAAAGATTCAATGCAAGAGGCAGTATGAACTTAATTAAGAAAATGAATATTGGCCAGTGTTTTCCTTTGCGCGTTGCAGACAGGGTATGTGGCAAACATATTTCCATTATGCATCTCTTCAGAAATCAAAACAGATTTGCAACTGGCAGACGGACTCGGGATAATGAAAATGAGGAGGCCGCCACGCGACAGGAACGAAATCAAAGCAAGCTCCTCTCTCGAAACGGAAAACATATACAAGTGCTGCAGTGGTTGGCTCAGATCTGTAACATGAAACGGCTTCTCTGGACTACGGGGCCCACGGTATGACAGGCAGCTCAGCCACGGGATGCCCTGTAGGCGTGCAGGCGAATGAAACGAAGTCCGAGAAAAAGCAAAGCACCAGCTTTGCCGGTACTGTTTGTTCCCCTCTTTCACTCTTCGCCTGGCAGGATCGTCAGCTGACCAGGCGGCGAAGCAGCAGGGCGTCTCGCAGGAGCTCCCCGGCCTGTCTTGCTTCTCGATGGCCGGACACAGGCGGCGCCTGATGCCTGTCCGGGCACTTCGGGGGATACCGGCTCCTCACTCCCGCAATATTCTAACACGCTGTGGCTGGGAGAGGGGCTGACGGCACTATACACACCCCCTTCCCATCCTAAAAGGGGAATATACAGACAATCAAGTAGGAGGAAGCCAAACTAGCACTTAGCAACCAGTAACATGGAGTTCCTAAATCAGCCTGTGAGGGGTGCCAGTGAGATGTTCAGATGATCAAGAGATGATCAATCAGTACAACACTCTGAACTGACATATGGACCTATACTTGAAGCAAAAGACAAAAAGTCCCTACCAGGCTGATGTTTGGATATGAGATCCCTCACTCGTGATGCCCAAAAATTAGCATTTCCATATGTGCTGGACATCAGAGCAGATTCCTGATATCCCACCGCTTAAAGGAAGTGTAGAAGGTGAGCTGTGTTCTGTCCGCGCGCACATTCCTGGGGCCTCTGGCAAAGCATGGCCCTTAGATATCGTCTCACCGCTTGTGCCCGGCACTTTTGCGGACAGCCGGGTCCATCTCTTGGAGCTTCTGACGTCAGATGCTTGCCGGTTCATGAGGAGGAGGAAAATCCATCTCCCGAACGACGTGCCGACGTCTGTGCAGCAGAGCGGCGCGTCGATCTTTAGCCGCAGTCCCAGCAGCACCGGGAGGGAGGAGGGGTGTCCAAGGGCAATGTAGGCAGGGGTGGAGCCAAGCGTGTCCACGCAGTCGGAGGACTTTGTTATGGCCATCGATCCGCGGCCATGTGCTTTCTGAGATCTCCAATTATCCCTTCGGCCAGACTCGCTTGGGAAATTACAGTGGACCGCTCGCCGGCCAGCTACCTGAGGTCGTCTTCCCCACACACAATCGCCCCCCCCCCGACACTCGCCTCTCACACAAAGCTGCTGGAAACGGATCGATGCTAATTCCATTTTTTTATTCATTCATACAGTAAATGCATCTCACAGTGATTTGTTATCCTGTCCTAATAAGCTAATAATGGTGAAACTCACACTTTGTTGGCTGCTGAAATAGCCAATCGAAATCCAGAGCGCTGGGGATGACTGCGACTTGTGTTCTGTCCGGCACACAAAGGCACCATCTCGTTCTCCATCCGCCTGGGCGACTGCTAGACGCTCACACAAGTGCCAAAACACGGCCTGCCCCTGTGGCAACACGCGCTAGTCCAGCCAAGCGTGATGGAAGGTGGGCCACCTCTCCAGGGCCCTCTGTCTTGCTCTTGGCCCCTTAGTAGCTTTGACAAGGGGACGGTCATTCTCTTCCATTGAGGCTGAGCAGTTCCGAGGGCCGTGCGGTTGGGAGGTGTCACAGAAATGACCAAGAGCCTGCCAAGCAACCGCTGCACCTGCGATGTGCCACGACTCTCGGCAGAAACCCAGGTGGCACGTTTGTTGGATAAATAACAATAAAAAGGTTGACCTTTTGCTGGCTCACAAAAATTTATGTTCTCTTACCCGCCGATGTGACTCATGGCTGGGGGGGTGGCAAAAAAAAAGCATCAGCTGCCAGTGAAACATCACATCCCCCCCCACCCCAATACCCCACTGCATCTTTTTACTCAATTTGCTGCTTTTGCAGAGTAAGCTCAGACATACAGCACCACCTAGTGAAAATTTAAAGGATAAACGTCAGAAGCTAGTTGGGGTTATATCAGCTGCAGCAAATGAGATACGGAGCAGCGGGAAGAATATGTATCAGGCTAAAAGTCCAACAAAAGGCTGGAAATGGACCCAAGAATAAGGCTTCTGTTTACCTGCAGGCAGAGATGGAGCTGAGGTGTCCTTTATCAATGTGGGCAGCAAAGCTGCAGGGTACAGCTTTTTGACACGGCGGCGGCATGAAAGAGAGGGAATGGGGAGATAAGAGGAGAAAAACAAAGCAGGTGAAAAGGACAGGGGGCCAGATCAGTGCTGCAGGGGTATGGCAGGGTGACGTTTCCAGAAGGACCTTCCCGGCTCGCATCAGGCCTACCTCCTGATTAGCACTTGAAAGGACAGGCTGGAGACATGGAGAGAGGGCTGGCGAGAGAACGGGAGCCAGGTGACGGAAAACACCAGAATGCAGGCAGCTTCGAAGTCTGCCGCACTCATTGGGAGCGACTTGTATACGTGAACTGCCTGCCCAAGCGGACTTTAGTGGAGAAACTGATGATAATGACCTTGTTTAAAGGTCCACCAGCATTGCCCCATGAATTATTGTCCACCACAAAAAAAAAAGGGGGGAAAAAAAAAACGTTATCAATGCACAAAACCCAAAAGAAAGTGAGCCATTGGCCAGAACATCGCACCTTGGAGAGCAGAGTAGTGGAACATGGCCGTAATGACCCATGGTCAGGGTCGTGAAGCATAAGCTGCTCTCCTGCGCCATCTGCTGTCCATTCGTTAGACTTTTCTATAGCAACAGCAGTGATGGGGAAGCGCACCCTAAGCCCTGAAGACCCCTAGTCACCAGTTATTGGGAGGAGGGGGGGGGGGGGCAATACCAACCAAGGAAAAACAATAACAAAAGGACATTGGTAAGTCATCTACATGCAAATTCATCTGTCTTAACAGAACAGCCGCAAAGGACGAATAGGCTGAACGGAATATACCGAAATAAGTGGAACAGGCGTAGCCATGGTAACCATGAACGGAGACAGCAGAGTGGGTGGAGGATCCAGACTAAAACTGTCATCTACATGTAAATGGTCCTCCTTTGGGCCCCGGCACTTGCCATTATCGAGAGCCACACTTTTTTGTTTTTTGTATTTTGTACAGCTGTTGGTTTTAACTCCCCGTGACCCCGGATATATGGACGTGTCTTAAAGGCAGGAAGCTCATTGGTGGAGATGTACCTCACATGGCGCTAGGTTTCTTCCATGGCTACAATCACACATTCTAACCTCTACAGCCGAGGGTCAGCAGGGTCCTTCCCCCACACTGGGGAGCAGAAATGTGGGCTATTTGGTAGGGAACTGGGAAGAAGCAAAAACGCAGACCGGCTGTGGGTCCCCAAGGACCGGATTGGGAAACACTGGACTAGAGGGCAGTGGGAGTTGCCTGGTGTACCACTGCCCTGTTTGCCAACCATTACTAAGGCCGACCAATCATACAGCTTGTTTTAGGGCTGTTTTACATTAATGAAAATATCAGGTTCACAGAATGAGTGCTGAATTTTTTAAATAACCTTTTCCTGAGGACAATCTATCCACCCACGGAATAATTTGATTAAATAATTACTGTAATCAGAGCAAACACCAGAAAAGTGTGAGATGTAAGGCAGAAATGTCCCCCCGATGGGTCAGTCACACATACGGTGAATTCTGAAGAAATTTTGCCAGACAGGGTAAGCCCATAGTCACACAGAATAAGCCATGAAGGCTCGCACGGACCTGAACCTAGATTCATACCGGAGGGCGTGAAACCGCTGAACCGC
Organism: Cyphomyrus plagiostoma; assembly: GCA_019775915.2. Classification (NCBI taxonomy): domain Eukaryota; kingdom Metazoa; phylum Chordata; class Actinopteri; order Osteoglossiformes; family Mormyridae; genus Cyphomyrus; species Cyphomyrus plagiostoma. Next base: position 4,203,526 of record JABFEA020000046.1, read on the forward strand.
CATGCTGCCTAATCTTGGTAACACGGTTTAAAGAAAACAGAGCAATTCTGCCCTCTAGTGGTAAAAAGCAGTTATGCGTAAAACAAAACGTAATAGCAAATGACATTTAAATGGAAGTTAAAGAAAGTGAAACGACAACAAAAATTTCTTTGGTCCATTTTAATAAAAAATATTGATATTCCACAATTAATAGTACAACTATGACCAGTCTAGTCCATTTATTTCCCAAAACACATTTAGTTCAATATAAAGTACAAAAGAAAACAGCGACCGGTGACAGGTGGGAAACGGTGTCTCAGGATAGGAAGCAGGCTGGAAAACGGCAGGTGTGAACCTGTTAAAGCCCAGTGGGCTGTTTTTTAGCGCATACTGATAATACAGCGTAGTCCCCCCTGACGGGGTCCCCACAACAGCGACCAGGACATTTGTGACCAATATTCCCCTGTGAGACCAGCGGCTGCGTGAGTGATGCCATAACAGAACGTGGGGTGCGAATTTCGCCTTTTCCATGTCAGTGACGGTCCCCACAAGATACAGGGAGAAATGAACACCAGATCTGAAATGGGAGCCCTCTACAAATAATTTGAGTTTTCCCGTCGCCCCAAAGGAATATTTAAAAGGGCCGACTCACAAAATTCCAAAAATTCAAACCTTACATTAGGACTGGACCAAATCAGAAACAAACTGGGGCGACGTTCACCGGATCATTACCAAGGACCCAATACCCAAAGACAGAGACACGCTGTGACGGGATTCCAGCTGTGTCTTCCCCCAGCTGGTCTAAATGTAAACTGTCTTTTGGTTCTAAGGAGGGCAAGTTCCTACGATTCCTAGGTGAGGCAGTCGTGAGGTGATGACCCGAGAGTAACTGAAGCAGACAGCAGTGACATTTTCAGGTAGGGGACGGTAGGCACTGCATACAAACACTTCGAAAACCACTCTGCCCAGTCCAGGACCTTTTTCAGTCAATTTTTCATGCTCTTGAGACAGCTCTTCCCTGAGATGCATACCAAAAAAAAGCAAATCAATCCCAGAAACCCTCACCTTGCATGAACTGGCCCATAGATGGATGGAGAACAGCAATGACAGATTTAATTTACGATAATGAACTCTGCCGAAGTGGGCAGGGCTCTGCCCAAGCCGACGCAGTTCTATTCATCACGTGACACTGAGCTTACTAACCTCATTGGACAAAAACTGCCATACAGACTAGCTAAAATTCTCGTTAAGGGCTTTTAAGGTCAGATAACCTGTGTTCCTTTTCACAGGACCAAGTCACGACCAGATCTTTGAACTGTACTCCGCTAGGAGATGTAATCAATAAAAGTGGCGATTATTGAATAATATTACTCAGTACTTTGAATCTGTTCTCACCCTATGACCCCAAAGGTTGGTTCTTCCCTTCATTCTCAATCATCATGCACCACACAGGAAGCCTCACTCACAAATCCAATCCCACTGCCAACCACCAACCGGACCCCCAGTGGTCCACAGCGACTCCCACAGAAAGAGTGACATCTGCATTCTATGTTGCTGGCGGTTCGTCGTTCAGCAGGACTGTTGACTTCAGAAAAAAAAAAAAAAAAAAACTGATTCTGTTTTTAAAAAAAAAAAAAACTAACTGAAAAAGGGACCAACCAGAAAGGAGCACACGGCTCTTTAAACAGAGCAGAGCGTCTCCTTGCAGGGAGGCCGATGCCTACAGCTCAGTGTGCTGTGAGGGATCTGCAAGAGAGGGGGGTGAGGGGATAGGAACTTGTCAGCGGTGACATAAAGCGCGATCTTCTATGGAATGATGGAAAAGGACCACAGGCCACTTTGAGCAGTGACACTGACCAAAGGCGGCCCTGTTGACAAGATGCTGAGGTGTTGCCGGGGAAACTCACCTGTCTTACTCCCAGGTGTTGTCTTGTTGCCGCTGGTGACGCCGACCCTCTCCTTCTCCTCCAGGAACTTGTTGTAGATGCGCTTGATCTCCTGGTCGTAGTCGCTCCACTCGGCCACTATGCGGACAGCAGCTTGGAGCTTGGGCTCCTTTGTCTGAGGATTATTGCACTGGGGGGGGGGAGGGGGCAGGACAAAGGATGTGAGCTTGGCAAGGAATACAGCTGAACCTCTACTAGTCGTGTAACCAGCCCCTGACTTGAACACAGACTAGCAGGAAGAGCAACATTTCTACCACCGATAACAGAAAAAAACTGTTCCAGGATCAGACTGTGATTACGCTGCTGCCATCTTTAGCCCCCCCAACATTACATGGGTTTCAAACCCCCCCCATACCAAGTCAATGGTCTTGGCTGCCTTTTTGGAGGCATCGTCGCACCAAGTTTCACACCACAGCCACTCCTGGGGGAGCGATTTGATTGGCACTTGGTGGATCATGTTGTTGGGCAGGTCCTGGAAGACAAATAAATAACAACAGTAATAAGAAGCAGAATGCAAGATGGACTGGTCTGAGGACCCCAGGGGCGACGTCCGACCCCAGCCACAAGGCGAAGCTCTTCTTACCTGGTCGAGGTTGGACAGGCTGTTGGGGTCCTGGCTCAAGCCCTGGTACTGTCCTCGCAGTCGGTCCCCAGCCGCGATTTTCCTGAACTTCTTCAGGTCCACCACATAGAGGGCGCTGTAGGGACAGGGAGGCAGCCTCAGTGACGACGCCGAACACAGGACAGGCATAGCCCGGCACAGTGGGAGGGAGACGAAGACAGGCCGTCAAACCCGGTCACCTGATGTGGTACTTGCGGCCGGCCAGATGACTGGCCCAGTAACCCGACTTCCAGAACCGATAGCCATCCATCTCGTGGCGACTCTCGCAAAACGGGGTGTAGCCGTAGGGTGCCCCCTCCAGGTCCAAGTCTCGCAGCTCCTTCAGGTCTGTGCGCACTATCTGAGTGGGGGGGATGAGAAAACCCTAGGGATTAGCCCAGCTCTTAGTCAGACCCGCCGCTCAGCACAGACGCGCCTTACAGACTCACCAGTAGGAGGCAGCAGAGCACCACCCTCTGGTGAAAATTTTTTTTTTTTAGCCCTTTCTTGGTGAGGCAAATCATTTAAATTTCAAGCACCCATGTAATTACCTCCATTTTACAGACACAGCAACGCTACTATTCTACTATCCATTTTACATACTACAATGAAATACACAGGCGTCATTAATTCAGTGTCCATATCAGCTGGAGTAACTGACCTACTTGACATTCTTGACATTTTAAGCACCTGCCCTCCCAAATGTCCTCATTCTCACATACGACAGGCCCAACCCGAGCAATCAACCGCAGCGCCACCTGCTGCCCTACCTGGTCAGCATCGACGAATAAGATCTTGTCGACAGCCAATGGGAAGAGCACGTCCAAGAAGAGGATCTTGTAGCCCCAGATGATTCGCTGCTTCTCGGTCTGCTGGTGTAACCATCGCGGCCACTTGTACTGGACCAGCTCGTACTGGAAGCCGTACTCCTCCGCCATGTAGGGGATGAACTCCTGGGGGGTGCAGCAGTAACCCAGGAAGCAGTTACATTTGGCCGAGTGTGGCTATGATGCACAGCATCCTCTCTGTCCCATGCTTCCCAATCCGGTCCTTGGTTGACCCACAGACGGTCCACATTTTTGCTCCCTCCCGGCTCCCTGCACAGACTGCTGAGGGCCGGATTGGGAAACACTGCTCTAACCTGATTAAAACTAACTTTCTGACATTAACTTTCGTACACCTGCCGGTTTCAGCCCGCACCGGGTTGACCCAAACATACCTTGAACGAGGGAGAGAGGTAGTTCTTGAGGAACCAGAACTTAACAGGTGTCTTGGTGTTTTTCAGGACCGACAGCATCATAATCCTGTTCGAAAACGACAGGTTGAAAGTGGCCTGAAGTAAAACTCCAGAAGTAACAGCGAACGAAATAAAAGGCACGACATTCTAATAAGAACTGAGCTGCGTTCTCAGGCTCACCGTAGGAACCTCTCGTAGAGGTGCCCCGATGCCACGGAGAAGATGTTGATGACGTCATCCTTCTCGTCCTTATTTTCATCCACCCTTTCTGTCCCCGTGAAGGTCCTGCAGGAGAGGAGCGGGGTCACAGTAAGCAGAGAATGTGGGGGCCCTAAGGGCCTGTCATGACACACAGGAAATATTCAGGTGAGAAATAAACTTAATGAGATATTTTTTTGGGGGCGGGGGAATCTGTTCGGATGCTGGGGCATGGCAGAAAGGATGATAGACAGTGAGGATGCGGTGAGCCAACAATTGGGGGGGGGGCGTTTCAATGATCCAGGTGCACGAGCAGATCAGAGAGCTAACAGGGATGATCATATGACTTAAAGTCAGCTAATGGTGCATGATGGGAGGTCTGTAAGGGCCTTGGGGGGTGACAGGGTGAGGGGGGGGGGTGCGGCACCGTTTCAGTGAACTCCAGAGCCCAGCCTCGTCATCCGGAGCGCCGTCACTGAGAAGCTCCTCGCTTATCTTGTCAGGCTTCTTCTGGACCTAAAAAGCAGGCCAAACACCCCCCCACACCCATCTTTTAATTCCTGACATAGTAGCAATCCAACAGCCACCAGGACATTTGTGACCAATATTCCCCCGTGAGACCAGCGGCCATTTTGCCTCCTAAGCCAGCATAGGAGGGATCCCAGCGTGACACTACAATAGCGCCGCCCTGCTGGCCAGCCCCCCCATTCCGGAACAGGCGCTCATGTTCAGGAAGTGCTACCTTCACTTTGATGATCTTGCTCTTGAAGCTGTTGAGGACCACGATGAGGTCGTCAGCCTCGGGCAAGGAATCCGTCCCTTCGTGACTGCCAAAGAGCAGGGTGGCGGGATACCGTCATGTTTCACCATGATAAACATATTTACTAATGGATGTATGGAAACATTCTGTTCTACAGTACCTGTAGATCTTGTAGATGTCATCAGACCTTCCCTTCCGGAGCTTCAAGATCCAGGCTCCCGGGTTGGCCTTGAGCTGGAAGTAGCCCTGAAAGGCAAGACAGAGTCAGGGTGCTGTGGCAGGAAGGGGTGCTGGCACGAGTGGGGGCAGGGTGCTGG